>CAEGAD010095086.1:0-84449 GCA_903067055.1 Poeciliopsis paucimaculata | reverse complement strand
CACTTCCATCTCAGGAGACAAAAACATGCCGCTAAGCATTCTGGGAAATAGTTCCCACTCCTGTCTTTCTCTTCTTTCAGTTTTTTAAGTGCTAACCTAAAACTCTAGTTTATTCAACTCTCGGAGGTTTGACTAAATTAATAAAACGTTAACACAACTTACTGCTGTAAGTTTATCACATGTAGGATCAAAATCTAAAACTGGATAAATTTATTTGATTTAAAGAGTAAAAAATAATAGACAACTAAATGCGGCTCAAATGTTTTACAATGTTAATTCAAAGTTTGTTTGATTTTGTAAATGTGTGTGTGGACACGGAGGAGGTTGACCTTTAACGACCTCTGGAAACATTTACTAATATCTTTACATTGATGGCACCACAAACCAAAAATTTTTGATGCACAAACGTTTGACGCCAATTTCGTTTGATTTGAAGAAATCAAATTAAAGAGAATTGGTGTCAAATGTTTTTGTTACATTTGCGCAGCAATAATGTTCTTCATTCAGGTAGAGACGTCTTAAGGAAGGCTTTCGGCCATACTTCTCTGAAAAAGAAAAATATCCCTTCAAAAATAAAGCAAAGCAAAAAGTGAGGAAGAATTTTTTTTAAAATCTGTATTGTTTCATGAAGCAGTTGAATCTCTCACTGATTAAACGGTTTCAAAGACATCCTAGCAAATAACGGAGTTAAACATTTTTGCAATATTTTATTTCCAGTTCGAGTTTTAACAAGAAATAAATATTATTTTATCATTACAGCTCTCTGCTGCATTTGAGCGTGTTGTTAGTGTTAACTGATGAGTCGGTACTGTGGTTTGGAAAAGACTTTGTTTTTGTCCCAGCGGGAATCATTTGATTGGATTCTTGTGAGGTGTCTGTAAAACACCAACCCATGCCAGGACCGGGTGCCATACTGTAGCTCTGTGCATTGAGCCAAGTCTATCTTTTCACCCCCCCTCTCTCATATAGAAGGCATGCTTAATGCAAGACACAAATGAAACTGTAAACATTTTTTATGTTGTTTGCATGTTTTGGTTAAAAATGATATATGTGGTGGATTTGACCTCATACGGGAAGGATGACTCTTTTTAGGAGATGCTGCAGACGATCACCCAGACAGACCCAATAACCTTCAAACCCAGCTCTCCATGCCACACGTGCCTGCAAATTAAAATCTGGCTCTATTTGTGAATGTAGGTCAGATAAGGCTGTAGTATCCAGTGTTTACTGGAAACCTCTACCTGTCTAACAGGAGATTATCTTGGTGGCGTCATCACTGCTTGTTGGTCCAGAGGAGGGATTTCTAGCCTTGTGTGTGTTCAACTTTACACTTATCCCAGATGACATGAAAACAGCAATAAGGATCTCTCATCATTACAATTATGTATTTTTTGGGGTTATTTATCCACACGTTGATTGGGAATCCCCTAGTTATTTTGGTTTTCATGTGAATTTATTAATGTTTTATATGCTTACAAAAACCCATGCCACCACAAATCGTAAAATAACGAGTTCTTTGTGTAATAATTTCCCACTTAAAAGCAGAAAAGCTCATAAATAATGTAACATTTTAAAGCAAAAGCGTCATGTCTTGGCCACCCCCTCTGTGCAGGATGAAATGGTCCAACCCTGATTTGCATAAGTTGTCTGCGGGTTGCTGCACGACCAGCAGGGGTGGGTTAGGGGAAGGAGTGTGTGTGGACGACACACCACACACATGAGTAAAGAGGTGGACAGAGGAGCTGTGTGTGGAGAGCGCTGAGAGTCTCGTTGTGATCCAGACAGAGTTATGTACTGTGCTCATCCTGCCTCTGGGACAGGCAACAATTCACTGATGTACTGCTACAACATGAAGCCAGTGAGTATCTTTATATTTTATTAACCATAAATTAGGTTGGGCATGGTTTATTTGTTTGTTCGTCTGTTTCTTTGCTGCATTCTTTGCTGTTCTGTTAGTTCGTTTATTGAATTTCACATCAAGAATCAACATCAGATTTTAATGCATTTGCAGCGGAAACATGAATAAACATTTATGCCAATTGAAAGTTGTTGGAGGAATGTCAGATTTTTGAGGATGTTCCCTTCTTTAAACCGGATATTTGATCATGACTGGTGTGTGTTTTGAGGAAAGCTTTGTCTTTCAGATGAGTCAGTTCTGTAATAAGATGTGAACTTGGTTTAAAGTTATCATAAAGTTGCAACATTAGGAATTACATTTTCTTAAACTCTTTCAGCTCCAGAGTAATCCTGTAGAGATGCACCAGTCAGGTTTCTCTTTGCTGAAAATTAAATTCCAGTTTTAACTGATTCAGATTATTTTCCTTCTCAGGATTAAAATATAAAACAGGTTTCATAACAGAGATGTTAGCTTTGACTCCAGCAGAAAAGAACAATAAAATTATACCAATTTATGAATTAAAACCTCTTTCTGACTTTTACCAAACTACAAAAGAAGTGCAACATTGGGTGATATGACTCTTCATTTTTTTTTTTTTTACTTTGATGCATTTAATGATAAAAAAAAATCACAGATCAAATCAGAAAAAACAGAACACAATCTGTCCAACATGAAATAACTTTAAATTTACTTCTACTTCTTGTTCCAGGCTGACAAAAAGGCTTGTTTTTAAAACGCTTCAGTGAGACTTCCTGTTTGCTCTGTGCAATCCAGTCAAGCCTGGCAGCAGAAAAACATCTTGACATGAAGCAGATTGCCTCTATTTCTATTTGATTTAACCCCGCTACGTTGGAGCAGTCCCTGCACCACTGCAACCATTATCAAAGGCAGCTTTGATCTCAGAGAGACTAACCACATCCAGACATCGTGGATCACAGAGGCAGAAAATTGGTTGCATGTGGCCAGAGTTGGCCACGGTAGAGCGAGGCATGGGCCTTGAATAGCAAGTTGATGTTTCACTTATCTCACATCTTGATGCTCTCTGTGTGTGTGTGTTTACAATGCTGCTCTTCTTGGAGGACTATATGCATATTCCTGCCCTAAAAAGCTTTCAGTTAATAGAAAATAATGATTTATTGCTTTTGAATTTCTTCTTGAACTGCAGAAGTACAAAAAAAAAGGAAAAAAAAGTGCATTATCATTTTGTCATCTGATGATTGATGGCTCCTAAATCAATGCTATGCTAAAAGAGGGTTCCGTGGCGATGGCCCCTCTCTATCGGGGGCCAGAGAGGGCGTGCTGGGGCGGGGGTGTGACCATTATTAACGGGTCGCCTGCTATGCTGATGGTAAGGAGGACAATTGGCTTCATCCTCTGCCATATGCTGCCCGTGGCGGCTCAGACGGGCCGAGTGTCGACAGGGGCTCTTCTGTTTGGCCAAGCCCACAATCACCATGGGACTCTTGCCAGCCAGGGTCACGGCTCTGTGCGTGCACACGCGTGTGTGTGGTTTGCCTAAATGTGCAAGTCTTGCACAAGCGTACTCAAGAGAGTCTCTAATAGCCTGCTTTACAGAACTTGTCGTCCGGGTAACTGACACCCCATTGATGCAGCGCAGGGAGGTATATTTTCATTTCCTGGGGCACATCAAAGCGACGGAGGGAAGTGCAGGTGCAGGCCGAGCCTCTTGGTGGTTTTGGGCAAAGCGAGCGCCTCTCTGTGGGTTTCTGTGTCTGCGTGAGTGCAGGGCGTGGTTTAAACTGAAATTTATTTGCCTTTCAGAATATTTGTTTTCCATTTTGTGTTATCTTGAGCACAAATCATCAATCAATCAGTCAGTCAAAGCGCTTTACATCATGATACCAAAACCACAAAGTCGCAGAAGTAGAAGTGCATCGATTGGAGTTTTAGGCTCAATCATCGATTAACAATTTTTAAAACGCTTGACCTGCCGATTCCGATTTTGGCCGATACCATTTTTTTTTCTCTAAAATGTCACCAAATATAGCCAGAAAGTTGTTGAGTTGGTTACAGTGGGATGACGATTGTTAGCTGCAAACTTGCAGACATGACCTGGTCTGTCAGTCAAACCTCTCTCTGCAGAGCAGAAGAGGACAGCTACTGATTTTTAGACATTTGCTGAGGTACAAAAGATCGGCTTCACATGTAGGTATCGGCTGATCACCGATCTCCCAGAATTAAGGAAATCAGTGCAAACCGACAAAGAACTCACAGTCAACAAGCATTAGATTTTATCAAGTGCCGTTGTTCCATTTCAAATAGTTGATTATTGTTTCATTTATAATGTCTCCAAACCATCTCTACGCAGGTCTAGTCTAAATTTAAGGGAATTGTGACAAATTGAAATTCAGTTTTATGTTTTTGGGGATCTGAGTCCCAGCCGGACCTGATCATGATTAGCGCAGGGATTTCTCCTGGTGAACGGTTCCCAAATCCGGATGAGGAGGTGCATGGATCTGCAGATTATGGATTACCACAATGGCTCCAAGTGTGCATCCGCACTCTGTTTTGTTTTCATTGCATTATTACTTCAGATTGCTCCCATGCAAACTGCAATTTCACTGTGATTAAACCGAAACTTGCAGTCTGACAATGTAAAGGAGACATATGAGAATACATAAAAAACAAAAATGCCATTTTGAAGACTTTGGGACTGCAGAGAACTAGAGTCAGAGATTTATCCACAAATGTAGAAAACATGTGGGTTGACCCTGCATGAGAGCTGATCCAAATGAATATTTTTTTTATTATTATTATTTAACTAGGTACGTTAAACAAAAGTTTTTATAAACAACCTGTTCAGAAAACACTAAAGCATCATACAACTTAAAAACAAACAGCAGAAAACAGAAGAATATTATAAAACAGGCAAAAAACTGCAGCCATATTCATCTGCAGACCTTGTGCTCACTTTTTGTTTGCTTTTTTGTGATGCTGTGGTGTTTTGGTTCTATAGATTTAATTAAATTGCTAATTAACAAAAAGTAACCATCCTGGAAAGTCACCTGGAGAGTTTCCAGGACCAAAAATACCACAAATATCCAGGAATCCTCAAGGAAAATGTCTGAATGCCTGTGACACTGAGATCAAGTGGATTTTAGTTAAGCATAATGATCCAAAGCACACCTTTAAATCCACATCTAAAATAATCCAAACTAAAATCTGACAAAGAGGATGTGGCGTGACTTTAAACATGTAAATGTGAGGGGGAACATATGCATTTTTTTCTGTATTAATGTGTTAACTTTTGCTCCTGTCCACACGCTAACTTTACATGCTTTACAGCCCAGCTTCCTGCACCAGAAAGTAGGAAAATTATCATTTTATACGGTGGTTTTAATTGTTTTTTCAGGTTTATGGGCAGCCTCCCGGCTCTGATGGCAACTCAACTTCACACTCATCAAACAAAGTCCCCAACAATGTGTTTGCAAGCACCTTCTTTGGTGAGTTCAAGCCCAGCGAAACCTCAAAACACTCTTTATCCAACAATAACAATCAACTATTTCCTGAAGCATCATGCTGCTTTTTTAGCAGGGCATAACATATGACCACCATGTGATCCTCTTGTCCAACCTCCTTGTTTACTTTATAGAGAATTAGATATAAAATTATGACAAAATGAGGTGAATTTGCCACAATGGATGCAAGAAAAATATGAGGAAAGTGATAAATTGGTGATTAAGTATTAAAAAGAAAGAAATCTTGCAAAGTATCTTTGTCTCATCTCGTGAAAATATCAGGAAACACTTGAAACTGACAGAACTAATTTACAAATAATTTTTCAGCTATATATAAAAGCTTGTTTCAAGTCAATAAATTAGTTTGATTAGCAGTTTTTTCACTTAAAACATGGGGAAAATGTCTTGTTATAAGTGAAATTTTTTTTTTATTAATATAAAGGAATTTGTAACTTTAAAAAAGGCATCAATATATTGCTGAGAAATTACTTTTAAGTTCAAGTCTATTAATATATTTGGTGAGAGTTTGTGTTTTTGCAATGTCTGAGACAAAGTGTGAAAAAATGATCAAAAAGAAGCTGACACACAAAAAGCATGATTAAAATAATAATAAAAAAGACCAACAAAAGAAAACAGAACAAAAACACGGATCAAATAAAATAAACTGGGAACTGGTGAACAATGAAAATAGAAAACAAAACACTTAAAACCTAATAGTAAGAGAAGATTTAAATGTTTGTGACAAAATGTAAACTACAATCAGGACAGAATATGAAACTGGCTAATAAAACACAAGTAGAAAATTAAAACAACATAATTAAATGACTAATTATTACACTGTACGGTATACCATGAATACATTATTCCCCCCGGTGTAAAAGAAATACATGAAATGAGTAGTGAACCTACCAGACACGTTCTGTGCTGTTTAACTGAGACAGTAAAACTTAGTTATTGCATGTAATTTCTTTGCACCGGGGCCCAGTCTTCTGCTTTATAACTTGACTGGCAGTTCAAGACACCTCAGCAGTTCAGGCGATAAAACGTGATTCTTAATTTTAGAGGGGATGAGCAATTCTCCGGACATCTGGAGCGCCGTAAACGGGCTGAACCAGCAGGGCTATGAAGGAGCGCTGGGGGCTCCGGGGGGCCACCAAGCCCAGCTGGGGAGCTACAGCAGCCTGCAGCCGACCCACGGTAACCTGGTGAGTTTTACTCCATCGGCCCTGGTGAATGTTGATACAAAAACTCCTGTTTTTAAAACGCGTTTTCTTCCTGCTCAGGATTTCTCTCCTCACTCGGTGCTGGCTGAAATGAACAGAGGTTTACCGCCGATGTCCACCTTTCACCGCAACAACACGATGTCCCGCTCTCCCTCTGACAGCCGCTCCGAGAATCCCGCAGGTGAGGAAAATTAAAAATAAGCCTTAATGATGGCTTAAAATAAGCCATCATCATGCATAACTCTGATGATGCATGATGCAAAAAAAATGTCTTGTGTAAAATGTCTTAGTACACTTGAAATAACAAACTAACTTATAAATTTAGGAGTTTTTGTCTGGAAAAACACAAGATATTGACCCTTTGCAACTACGTCAATCGTAATCATTTGAGGCGCCATGATGGACGATTTGCCTGTTTATTCATGGCTTCTACTTGTTAGCATCGAGCTAATTTGTCCGTGAACGTCACACACCTAGTCGGGGCTCTTTGACGGCGGCATTTACAAGAGTTGGAAACAGCTAGCTTAGAAACCGACTAATAACGCCTCCTTCCTAACTTATTGATCAAATTACCGACTTTGTCTGAATTCACGCCACATGCTTTATCACTATGTCATAAACGACGTTGCCTTTTACACTGTAGCAGCATTAAAAACGTACAAAAGCCGAGATGCTAACCAGTTTTTTTTCCATACATGCTAGGCTACATGACAGTGCGACACTGTTTCCATGGTTACCAATGGTTAGACGGTACCTTCTCCATAATGAGATGTTTGACATCTTTCTAATTATCCATAATTATTAAGTATATGGACGTTAGTCTTCTTACCTTGTAAAACCCATTTTTAAAGTGAAATCACCTTCATAAAGCGATTTTAGGCTTTACAACATTGGTTGTTTTTCACGTCCCACATGGCGGACGTCACGTGCAAAGGATCAAGGGTCAATTATTGACTCAATTTGAGTCAATAATCTCTTACTATTGATTTCTCACCTCAAACATGGGGAAAATATTTTGTTATTAATTGAAAAATCTGCTAGTTTTTATCAGTATTAAGGGATTTTTAACTTTATAAAAGCATGTAATGTGCATTTTTAATGGTTTTTAGATTGGTGGAATTTCTAATAGTTCTTATTTATTGTTTGACCTCATTGTCAAAAATGGAAACGAGTGATTTTTGATTATTGTATCGGCATTTGTGAATATGTCATTTGCCTAAGTATATTAATAATATCAATAATAAGATGTTGTTTTTTTAGCTATTATTGCTAAATAATAGAACTTCAATAAAAGTCAAAATCAAAATGCAAATAATTTTCTAAAATTGAGTAGAGAAAGGATAAAACTAAAATAAATAAATAAAAATATTTTCAGTTTTTTTTTTTTTTTCACAGAAAGAGCAAATCATATTTATATCCTTGTTAAAATGTTGTAGAAAGATTTTGGATAAGAAAAACCTTTGAATCATTTTAAATCATGTATTTGGATGGTGAAGTCCAAATCTTCTTCCTGTTTAGGTTTAAACTACGGTAAAGTACGGTAGCTAAAATGACTGATTCTTATGTTTGAAAAAGATTGTCTTTTACATATATATGTATATTTTCTTTGCTTTGTTTTTCTAAGTTGATTTATTTAAAGTAAAGAAAGCACATATTTTTATATATTCACATAATTTCACAATAAATGTGTTTGTTAAGTCTCAGGAAGCCAAGTGAATGTGTCAGGAGCGTCACAGACAGGCGATACGCTGGGAAAAGCTTTGGCCTCTGTAAGTATGAACCACCTCACTCTCATTAAAGCTACTTATCTGTCCGTAATGTTCAAACGGGTCAGGTCAGAGCATAAAACCAAACCTTGGTGTCCCACACCTATAATTCATAACTTCCTGTGGGGCGACGGAAGAGCACCACACATTAAAGAAGGGTTACAGTCGTGTAGCGGGACGTTTTATTGGCTGCAGTGCAGTAAAATGACAGGAATGGATGAGTTTAGTTCAGTTACGAGGAAGCTCAAGGGGTTGTGGCAGCAGCTGTTAAAGCTTACACAGAAATGACAAGTTGTGCTTTTAAAATGATCCATGCTCTGGTTCCTCTGCTGCTCCTTCTCTCTGTCAGATTTATTCCCCCGATCACACGAGCAGCAGCTTCCCCTCCAGCTCCTCTACACCAGTGAGATCTCCTTCCCCGCTCCCAAATGCAGCTGAATCTACAGGTAGGAGAGCAAAATAATCATTATTTATTAGAGTTTTACATTTTCATGCAGAATATCATAATTTTTCTTATGGTTTTCTTTCTTTTTAGGGAACAACTTGTGGCCCCGCAGTTCAGTTCAGCCACCGGTGTCACCGCATTTTGAGTCCTCACTCATATCATTGGTAAAGATCTGGATCTTTTTTTGTTAAATCTCTGTGTCACATTGTAAATTTTACAAAGTATTTTTGGTCTTGTTTCTAGTGCAAATATCTTAGTACATGTGCAATAATACCAGCCTAACTTATGAGATATAAGAGCTTGTTCTAAGTCAATAATTCTTGAATATTGATAAAAAGTTACAGGTTATTGTAACAAACTGTTTATTTTCTCTTTTTAAAAAGGAATCTAATTGTTTTTTTTGCATCTTATATGTAATTCTAATAATGTATAAAATGGTTAAAAAGTGGTTAAAAAAAAATCTACAGAATGTGAAATTTAGTAGAATAGACAATACTGAAATAAATATTACATTAGGCGAAAAAAGATAAAAATTGTATTTCCCGACACTTGAAAAATAAATCTGATGTCTGGAGAATAAACTACAAATGAACCTCATTAAAACCTCCTCGTTATTCCACCAAATATTGATTCCTTAACTATTCCTGAGTTAAAACATTAGTATTGTTGTTTTTAAATGAACATTAACTTGCTTTCTCTGCATTAGTTAAGGTCTGAAAGCTCTGAATCTCTTTTGTTATTTTGACCTTTTCAGATTTTCTGAAAATAAATACCAAATCTTCGCTTGAAATTTCAGACATGTTGTCAGTAGTTCACAGAACAAAACAACAATGTTCATTTTAACATAAATCTATAAAGAGTAAAACTGATAATTTTAAGTGGTCACTGAACTTTTTCCACAGCTGATTAAACTAAAGGTTTACGTGTGTGTTGATGGTTTTAGTCTCAGGTGGAGGACCGCCTGGACAGATTGGACGACGTCATCCACGTACTGAGGAACCACGCTGTGGGCCCCACTTCCTGTCTGCCCAGCGACATCCACGGCTTACTGGGCCAGTCCCACCACAGCCACCCAGCCAGCACCACACCGCTCACCTGTCACACTCCAGCAATGGTTAACAAACATTACTTCAAAGTATCAAAACGGTGTAAAAATGTTGTTTTGTGGGTAATTCTGCATTGTTCAGTCCATCCTCTTTCAGCAGATGATGGGATTTTACTGCAGCTGGAATGAAAGTCTACCATGTTCACAGGGAAAGGATATTTAGTCTAATCCTTTGGGGGAGGGCATATTAAATTCTCCCACTATCCTTTTTTTTAATGATATGTCAGATAGAAGTGGATCATCCTGAAGGGAATTGGGGGAATTTAAATGGTGTAGAGTAGTTTTAGGAGAAGGATTATGCTTGTCTGGAATTGAATTATTTGTGGAGTAGAGGATCTGTTTGGGCTTTTCGGTAACACTTTATTTGTGCATCAGACTGACATGACATAAACATGAAGGAGTCTTCATGTACGTTTACAACTGTTATCATGAAGTGTCATTCAGTAAATTTTAAAAGCAAAGTTGCACTAAAACCTGCATTAATAGTCTATTATTGACTGCTTTATTCAGTCAATAATGACACTATAAAAGCAAATTTCCATTAAAACTTGCATTAAAATAGTCATAAATAATGACATTTTTAATGCAAAGTTCGATTAAAACTATTAAAACTTGCAATACAAGTCAATTAAAAGTATAAACTTTCCATTTTTCGTTCAGTAATGACACTTTTAAAGCAAATTATAATAAAACTTGCATTAAAAGTCTATTAAAAGAGCAGACCTTGCATTATTGAGTCAATAATGACATTTTACAGAAATTTCTATTATAAAACTTGCGTTTAAAGCCCATTAAAAGTGTAAACTTTGCTTTATTCAGTCAATAATGACACTAATGAGAAGAAGCAGCTTTCAGCTTCTGTGCACCACAAATCTGGAACAAACTCCTAGAAAACTGCAAAACAGCTGAAACACTGACTTCCTTTAACTCTCGACTAAAAACCCACCTGTTTAGAGTTGTATTTGAAAAATAATCAATTACGAATTTAACGATGGTATTTGACGTAATGTAATGTTGTGACTGTTGATTCTATGTTGCATGACTTTGTGTTTTTGTGTTTGTTATGATGTGAAGCACTTTGAAATGCCTTGCTGCTGAAATGTGCTATACAAATAAATTTTGATTGATTGATAAATTCACAGCCACATATAACGCTGTGGAAAAAAGTTTAATTTTGGTTTAATCTGACAAGAGCACATCCCTAAAATAATTTATTTCCTTCCACTTCCCAACAACACACTACTTTTTCACTGGATAAACACACAATCTTATCTTACTAAGTATTTTTGTTCTAGTTTCTAGTGCAAATATCTTAGTATACTTGGAAAAAGTCAAAACTAACTTATAGGTAACTTTTCAGCAAGAAATAGGAGCTTGTTTTTAAGTATATCATCATTTTTAGGAACTAAACATTTTCCATATTAAAAGGGGAAAATGTCTCGTTTTACTGACAGATTATTTCACTTATAACTTGCATTTTTTATTTATATTAAGGAATTATTGACTTAAAAGAAGCTCATATGCAGAAAAGTTACTTGCAAGTTAGTTTTGTCTTATTTCATGCATAGTGAGATATTTGCACTAAAAAGTGCTTGGTATAATTTAGGGTTTTTGCAGTGTTGGTTTGTCAAATAAAACTGTAAAAAATACCCTGTAACTTGTACTTCTAACATGACAAAATGTGAAAAAGTTCAATGCAAAGCAGTGTTTGTGTCCCAAGAGAAAAACTGTTGAAGATCATCATGTACAGAGGGAATTTGACTCATGTTTGACTCGTCTTGCTCTTTGTGACTCCTAAAGGTCGAAGGTGTCTCCATGAACAACAATCACTCAGCCTTCCAGAGCCGAACACAAAATGGCCACCCATATCCGCCCAGACAGAGGAACGCATTCTTACAAGGTGCAGGAGGGGGAGGTAGTTATTCCTCCTCTCTTACCAGCTTTTTTCTGATTTTTTTGATTGTCTTATTGCAATGTTTGTTTGATTTTGCACAGGCGGTGGCTTGGGTGTTCAGAGTAACCTGGAGTTAAAGATGGAAAGCAGGGAAGGGAAGGAGATGATGACCAACCACGACCACGGCTCAGACAGCCCGAGATCAGACGAGGAGAGTGAACACAAAACACACGGAGAGAACAGCGCGCAGAACAGGTAACAACAGAGAATAAAATAAATTTATTATCATACATTAAAAACAATAATCCAATCTATTATATTTGCACTGGCTAATTAAAAAAAACAGTTAGACCACCTGCTGGAGGGCAAGAGAGTCTAAACTTTTTGTCATAAACTACAGAAACTAAAAATCTAACCAAATAATTTTCATAGTTTCTAATTGAAATAAGGCAAAACTAACTTATAAGTAACTTTTCAGTAAGATATAGGATCTTGTTTTAAGTGTATAATTCCTTAATATTGATGAAAAAGTACTAGTTAACTAAAAAACGACGATAAACTTAAAAAGCACCAAGACCTGAGTCTTCTAATATTTTTTTAAATGGGATTTTTTTACTCCAACTAAATAAATAAACTCAAAGTCAAGATCAGATTTTTTAAATAAAATCTCCAGTTTGAGATGATGCTGCTGCAATAAGAGATTAGTTCATTTTAAAGGTTTTTACACACTGTTAGGTGTTAAACTTCATAAGAGGTGCAAGCAAATTCAGTTTTTTTATTTTTATGTTAAATACAAAAATGACAGAAGTTCTCTTTCTTAAACTGGAATCAATTAAAACAGCAAATATTATTTTATTATTCACATCAAACAACTGGTTTAGTCTCATTTTGATTTCCTGTTTTCAAGCAGAATAGACAATAATAAATAACTAACATTCAAATTATATTTTAAATAGATGTTTAGTGGTTGTGGAATTAGCATAAACTTTTTTAAATTTATTTAATCAAACCAAATAAAACCATGTTATGAAAGTCACCAGAAGAGGGCAGAGAAAACCAAATAATAACTGAACACTGTCCTCTCTTTTCACCTTCTCTTAAGTTTATATTTTTGTTTAACCTGCAAACATTTCCCTTCTCACATGCTTTCCATTTTTCGTTGCAGCATCCACGAGGACGAGGACCTGAGCCCAGAGCAGAAGGCCGAGCGCGAGCGAGAGCGGAGGATGGCCAACAACGCCAGAGAGCGTCTGCGGGTGCGGGACATCAACGAGGCCTTCAAGGAGCTGGGCCACATGTGTCAGCTGCACCTGAAGAGCGAGAAGCCGCAGACCAAACTGCTGGTTCTGCACCAGGCCGTGGCCGTGATCCTTAGTTTGGAGCAGCAGGTCAGAGGTCAGTGCAACAGCGGAGCAAGAATGTGCTGTAAGTGATTGCGGGTGTCTGAGAGACCAGACAGAAGTGGTCTTACAGCCAACATAAAATATATTTTAAATTATATTACTTAAGTTTTTTAAAAATATAACAATGACATTGAATTAAATCTTTATACAGTCAGAAAAAGGTGATTTACAGACATAGTAATCCACTTGATTAATTTTGTTCCATCATGCAGTGCCATAGTTTTATTAAGTCTCCTGAAATTATTTTTAAGCATTATTTTATAGGTGCAATATCACAACTTCTTTTTAAAGAATTATTTTTATACACAGTGTATAGTATTAAGTTATACTACATTTTAGATTGTCTTTCATTGAGTTGTAAATTTCAATTTGCTATTTTGCCCTTTGCTGCTGTGATCCAGGTGTTTACCCTTGGCTAGCATGACTTGCCCTCTATCTATATACCGACCTATCTAGCTAGCTTCATAGCTATCAAGCTATCTATCTAGCTACCTAGGTAACTAGATATCTATCAATCTTGCTATCAATCTATCTAGCGATTAAGCTAACCACATAGCTTGATCGCTAGCTATCGATCTGGCTACGTAGCTAGCCAGTTAAGTAGCTAGCTAGATGTCTGTCTGTCTGGAGTTTAATTGGACTTTTTGACTTTGATAACTTTTGACAACTTTAGGTTCAATATCTCTATTTTTACATTTACTGTTTTTGTAACCATTAAAATATTTCTGTTCTATAGAAAGAAACCTGAACCCAAAGGCTGCATGTCTGCGGAGAAGAGAAGAAGAGAAGGCGTCCAGCATCATGTCGGATCCACAGTCTGTACATCTCGCTTTCCATCCGAGCCTGACGGACCCGTCGAACCCCATGGGTCACCTCTGAGCACCTGTTACAGACAACTCAAAGTTCCACTTAAAGCATTTCATTCATTTACACAAACGATCAGTTTAAATTACTTTACAAACGGATACAACGGCTTTCAAAAGTGTTCCTGCCCTTTGAACTTTTTTCACATTTTGTCACATTACATCCATAGGCTGCGATGTGTTTTACTGAAATTTTGTTGTAGTTGTGATTTGGAGGGAAGATAACATAGTTTTAAATATTTTAGTAATCAGCCCATGTTGGTCAGTAAAATCTTTTGGGCACAACAAAAGACAAAACTTTTTTCCCATTCTTCTTTGCAAAATAGTTCAAGGAAATTGAGGTCTTTATAAAAGCATACCACACTTTTCAAATTAATGTTTGTAAAAAATAATATAATCCGCTACTTGTGTTGCTCGATATCAAGAAAATCCCAATTAGCAACATTATTATTTGTTACTGTAACATGACAAAATGTAGAGGAGTTTCATGAAGGATGAACATTTTTGCAAGGCACTGTAAATGTATGATTTTTGATTAGCAGCCAACACTTTGTGATAAACTTTCACAATACGATTAAATGATTTGTAATTGCTGCGTTTTGGACGAATCGGTTCAAATTCGTCCAGAGCGGCTCCCTGATCAGAAAGTGTGATGCAATCGAACAATCATTTCTTCTCTTCCCAAACGGACTTTTATAACTTTGTGCCTAAACATGACTCGTATCAGACAAATGCATTGTAAGCTGCAGGTGTTTTGTACATATTTTTGTAGTTTTATTGCTAATATTTGTGTTGCAGTACATCAGAATGGACTGGAGAGTTTTGTGTGCTGTCTAAAATTGGCAAACTGGTTTGTTAGTCATATTTTCACAAAGCTCAGTGGTCGGACTTTGTCACGTTTTGGTTTTAGGCAACATACTTAATTTTTCCTGTGGGCTTTGTGTGAATGTGTATGTGAGTATGTGTGTGTAAATACTGCAGGGGTTTGAACATTCTGTGAATGAACAGATCTCCAGGAATGTTCTTTTTAATCTCACATGGACATTAAACCTGGTCTGTAATCGTGTTTTTATATTTCTTTAATGCACTGCTAAAAGGATTTTACTTTCTGTATCTCCGGTGGACATAATTCTTCTTCTTGTACTTATTGCTCTTCAGATGTAGTCAAACAAACCCTATGCATGTTGAAGTTTTGAACTTAAAACACATTTTTAAGTTATAAGTTATCTTTTATACAAATATTGTGAACTTTATCATATGTCTTGATATGCTTTTAATTATTATTTTAATCATGAAGCCTGTTTTTTGTGCAGTTTACTAGCTGTACCTAAATTTAACGCTCTGAGCAATACAGTGTTAAAAACAAACTATGTTCACTCATTGCATTGTTGAACATAAAGAAAGACCAAAATAATCTGAAACACTTATAACATGTGCAGTATGTGTACAGTATGAGGTCCAGGCATGTGTTGATATGAAAATGTAGCAATAAATGTCTTTCTAAAAATGCTTTTCCTCTCTTATATTCCAGTATTTTAAAGTTTGAACACATAATAAAGTCATCTGCATAGAGTATGATATGAAGTTACTTAGAATCCATCAAGTCATTTTCAAAACAGAAATGTTGTGAAGAAAGTCACTCACCTACATTCTGCAAAGAAAAATGCTTTATTCAAAGCTTGATTTGAATATCTTTATCAACCTCAGAGGCTTGACGAAGTTAAACGTAAAATTAGAACATAAAGCGATTAGTGATGCTAATAAATAATTCTTTATGAATACATTTTATATGGAGAATCAATTTTACAATAACTGATGCTAATCAGAAATAACAGCTCATATATTAAAAATTTATGTGTTGATGACTTTCTAATAGTTCCATAATCTTTTAATTGTGCACTGTAAAACATTTGAGCTGCATTTAGTTGTCTACTCTCTTTAAAAAAAGCTTCTGCCTTTAATCTCCGAATTCTGAGAAAATATTCAGAATTTTTTAAAAGTCAGAATTCTTACTTTTTTCTCTAAATTCTGAGAAAAATTCTGAAATTAAAATCAGAATTCTTACTTTTTTCTCTAAATTCTGAGAAAAATTCTGAAATTAAAATCAAAATTCTTCCTTTTTTCTGTAAATTCTGAGAAAAATTCTGAAATTAAAATCAGAATTCTTACTTTTCTCTCTAAATTCTGAGAAAAATTCTGAAATTAAAATCAGAATTCTTACTTTTCTCTCTAAATTCTGAAAAAAATTCTGAAATCAAAATCAGAATTCTTACTTTTTTCTCTAAATTCTGAGAAAAATTCTGAAATTAAAGTCAGAATTCAGAGAGAAAATTGTCAGAATTCTGAGATTGAATTTTTTATTATTATTATTTTTTTTTTATCCTAGTGGCCCTAATCCTCTTCCGTAGATGTGAGTACAATGCACGAGAGATGTTGGGTTTTTCCAAAATAAAGGAAGACAGAAAAAAGTCATGTCAACATCTGGAGAAAACACAATAGGGAGGAAATCCAGAACAACTGCCACAAAAACCCCCCAAAAACGTTAATTAAGAAAGAGAATAATAATTTTAAAAAAGCATTGAATATTAATGCGGAAATAAGCCTCTTTTTTTCTTTACAACTGTTACAAACCCTCAGTGCTGTTTCCACCATGATGTCAGTGTATGCATGCGGACAGCTGCCGCTCACCCTGCGGGTTTCTGCGGCGGTTTGACGTCATCAGCGGTCATATGATGAGGAACAGCGCGGAGTGACCGCCTCTCTGAGCGGGACTCCGGGATCCAGTCCGGGCGGAGGCAGAGCAGCAGGAGGAGGAGGAGGAGGAAGACCTACCGCTCCTATAACCGGACACACACACACATACACACACACGGTAAGTTTCTGATCGACTTTAAGATCTCACACTGTTTTATCCCGTTACTTTACTCAGTAGTTAAAGTTTGAAGTCTGAAAGTTTAGACTGAGCAGAACCCGAACCAGAACCAGAACCTCACACGCCTTATGGATGATTTCCTTTCACATGCTCCCTGTTGCCAAAATGTCCACCAACAAGAAAAATAATGCGAAAAAAGACTTAAATTTACGATTAATATATACATATATTTTTCACCAGTGGGAGTACTTTAACATGTCAGTTTGAAGGCCTTATGAAAATGTTATTACAGAGATCCTTTGTTTGTTGTTAATCCACAAATTTTACATCAGTTTAAGAGGTCAGACTGACTGTTTTCCAAGTTATTAATCTGATGTTATGAGTGTAGATAGAACAGTTAACGCTGCATAGATCAAAATCTGTTGTATTTCTCTTAATATGATCATTTTTAGTCTGAGTTTTTGAGTTTATTAACAATAAGATAAAGTTTATTCTCTGTCAGAGAAAGTTTGGATGAAGCAGTTCAAGGAGAAAAAGATAAAACTGAACTGGTGAAAATCATAATGTCCAGGTCAGACGCAAAAGAAGCTAAAATTGGTGTCGTTCATCTTTATTTATAAGCAAGGAAACTCGGATGACTTTATGATCAAATGCGCAGTCTATGCACTGAAAGCATCTCAAAGTTGACAATTCAGTTCAAAAATATTTTATTAATCTTAAAGAAAAATGAAATGACACCAATCTTTTCCCCTCCAGACATTTGCTTCACATCGCATGATTTTAAACCTTTTATATGTCGTTTGTTACCTAATATGAACACAGATGTGTTTTGAGAAGCTCAGCAACACAAAACAATGAAATAACAAAAATAAGGTTAAGCCAGGCAACAAAACCTCAGTTTACAATCAACAGTTTCTTCTTATCATCGCTTGGTTTTTGAGATCATAATTATTATTTTCATCTGCGGAGAACTCAACAGTCTAATGATGGATGTGAAACCCAGCCCAAAGAAAACATTTTCCAGGTTTACATTAAATTCCAAGGGAGCAAATAACCATTTACCTCAAAACTGTAGGTGAAGCTACATTTTAAATCTGTGTGTGATATGTTTTGGTGTTACTTTCACTAAACTAACTAAAAAAGTTGATGCTTTGCCTGCATCATAGTTTTTACCTTTTAGTTCTATTCTACACCTTTAACATACATCACTTCCTGTGATGTATGCTTCACTTCCTGTTCAGTTTTCAGTGATTTTAGAGTTTTATTTCTCGTGTATTTAGCTCATTTTCTTCTAGGAGTGTTTTTCCTGTTAGCTTTCATGACCCTTATTATGCCTTCAGATGGACGTTTCACCGCCTCTGTGTCTCTTTCCACTCAGTTCAGCTGCAAATGCAAAATGTATTCACACTCCACTTTATCACTTTAAAACCTCAAAGTTTAATGTGTTCCATTGGTAGTTTATAATTGTAAGGAGGGTTTAAAAATACTTAACACAAACAAATAAGAAAATGAGGTGTGCCTTTTTTTTCTAGCCCTTTTTACTCTGATATCTCCAAATAAAATAATAAATAACTAGTGGCCAACTGGAGTAAATAGCCTCAAAAAGACCGTGTACTGAAAGAGCAACATATTCAAAGCAGTAGTAAAGTCAAAACTGTCCCACAAAATATATATGTTTTGCATTTAAGATAACAAAAATATTTTTGTATGTAAATTAGTTTTTACCCAGATCTCCTCATTTATTCTCAGTGCAGTAGCCATTTTAACCAAACTAAATGACAACATCTACCTACTGCATGCAAAGTTTTATTCTATGCACAAATTGTTGATATTATGATTGTATGAATGTGTTTTATTTTGTGATTAGCGAGCGGAAAGAAAATTTCCACCTTGGTGGACATTAAAGTTTTAACTGAGCTTAATTTAACATACCTTATCTAATCTTAGATAAATTATATCTTAACTTATCCTAATTTAACTCCACTTCTATAATCTTAACATAAATATCTTATGTAAATATCTTATGTTAAGATAAATAACATACATATCTTTTATTGACTTAATTTATCTTATCTTATCCTTTTTCAATTAATCTAATTATAGATAAGTTATATATAACATATCTTAACTTATCATAATTTAAGTAAAATTGTCTAATTGTAACTTATCTAACATTAACATATATTATATTATCTTAATTTATCTTATACTAATTTAACTTAGCTTAACTTGACATACCTTACCCAGTCTTAACATACATAAGTTAATTTATCTAATCTTAATTTAACTTATCTGATCTTAACATGCATAACATGTCTTATCTTAATTTATCTTAACTTAATTTTAATAGGATATTATCTTAATTTATCTAGCTGAACATACCTTATTGAATCTTAACATACACATATATTATCTTATATTAACTTATATCTTATTTTATCTTAACGCATATAAATTTGGCAATGTGTCTTGTGTATTTTAGGATTTTCTCTAACTAGTTGCCAAGGAGAAATTTATCTTAATGAGGTTTTTCCACTTGATCTTCCTCCCTTAAGCTGCTTTTAGGTCTTCCTTTAGGCGTGGATTGTGCAGAATGAGGCTCTTGAGACGATCCAATATTGTTTGCAGCACAACGCCTCCTCTGTTCGAGCGTTTCTGCCTCATAGTGGCGCGTTTGTGGCCAAACATACTCCCGAAGCGTTATCCCATGAAGTGGGTGACGACACCCGTCGCAGTCGTCATGCAGCCGGTTCATCTGGAGCTGTACAATAGTTGTCCTGTCATTAGCGCACACAGAAGGGGGCTGTTTTCATTGCGCAGCAATATTATCTTCTCAGTGCACATTCATTCTGCCGGGTGCAGCTGGAGAGGAGCGCCCAGCATGTCTGCCTCTGTGCACACCGGGGCTCTGTTTTGTAAACAGCTTGCTTCGCTGTACCAGCCTGATGCATCAGTTTTCAAACCGCTCTCCCATACAATGCCAGTCTCCGTCTAACATGCGATGTTATTCCAGCAGGTTAGGCAGCGGCGGGATGGAGTCTCACAGACTCAGCGGCTCCACGGAAGTCCAGATGCAGAGGGGATACGTGCTGCAGCACCGTGCTGCAGCAGCCGGCAGCCAGGAGAACCTGTTTGGAGTGAGAGTGCAGGTTCAGGGATTCAAAGGCCAGCCTTACGTGGTTCTGAACAGTTCTGGTCAAGAGATCCACAAGGACGTGTCTGTCATTACCCACCAGGCGGGTTACCACCCCGGTGTGGTGAGAAGGTCTGTGGGTGAGACGCAGCAGAGGCCAAACTCTTCTTCTGGGTTTAATTATCAGAGTCAGTCTGAGATCCTGAGGCCGTATGACGCAGAAAATAACCAAAGCCTCTCCAGGATGCGACACGCATCGCTTTCTGCCGAGCCTGCCAAACCCAGGATCCCACTGCCTGCAGAACGCCCTGCAGACGACCCAGCAGACGACCCAGCAGATCTCAACCACGACCTCACATCCTCCTCAGAGGGACACAGCGCTCCGCTGTCCCCAAACGCAGTGGACACCGACTCCATCATGTCTGTCGGCAGATTAATAAGCCAGTTCAACAGCAGCCTGCAGAGGGGACGAGGTCCTAGAAACAGGCTGGACAAAGAGGCGTGCCGGCGCTCCCGCAGCGTAGACAGCAGCCGCACCGCCAGCTCCTCTTCCTCATCGCCTTCAGCCAGCAGAGCGTCTTCCCTTAAGGGCAGCAGAGGAGAAACCCCAGCTGGGATTTATCCCCCTGGATCAGCCAGGGCGCGCCTCCTCGGCGGAGAATCCGCTCGGACAAACAGAGTCGAGGAGAGCAAGCCGAGCAAGGGACAGCAAGGGACGGCAACGCTGTCCAAACCGCCAGACGAAAGAGACGCACAGGTAAAGAGGTTGTCAGGGAGCTACGTAGTTTCTTAGAAGTCAGTATTTATTGGGTGTATGTTCCCTAACCAGGTTACTCCTGATCTTCTGAAAGGACAGCAAGAGCTCTCAGCAGATCCGCCTGAAGAAGCAACAAAGCAAATACTCTTCACATGTCTGAAGAATGGGTGAGTGCAGCGCAGGTCCACGCTCTCACAACAGATCAGAGGGAAATGTGCATTAAAAAGGTGTGCAAAATGAAAATTATAGAGCTCAATTTAATTTGTCATACTGTTAATTGATTATTGCAGCAAGAAGAAACCTCAACTCTGTATTTCATTTGGAGAAATGCTCTGGAACTACACAAGAACAAGCAGCTTTGAGACACAAACTCGGAGGTGGATAAAATACCCCAAGATTTCACTCAAGAAAGAATACTTCAACGTGTTTTTACTCAAGTAAATGTAAAAAGTACCCATCCAAATCACTCAATTAAGAGTAAAAAAGTATTTGGTTAAAAAGTCTGCTCAAGTTCTGAGTAACGGATCAAATTAGCAATCATTTAATATTTAAAAATTACATCATCTGATGGACCAAATTAGAAGTTAAATGGAAATTTTGGTATTTTCAGGATGAAAATGACAATAATTTGTATAAGTAGTAGTAAAAAATAACAAAATCAGGCAAAGGAAAATGTTTCCAAATCAGTTTCTTTCAATATAAAACTTGAAAGAATATGTGTCTGGTGAATTTTTGGTTAAAACATGTTTGTTTTTCATTACAAACATGGGTTGAAAATCCAGAAATTTTACTCACGTAAGAGTAGAGATACTTCATAATAAAATGACTCAAGTAAAACTAAAAAGTACAATAATAAAAATACTCGTTAAGTTAATGTAACTGAGTAAATATAACAAGTTACTACCCACTTCTGCACAAACCAGAAGCAGCAAAATGTGCAGAGCTTTGCAAATGTATTCATAGCGCTTTAACTTTTTACATTTTACAATTATTCACTTCTTTATGTTGGACCATCCTATTAAATTCCAGTAAAATATATTAAAGCTTGAAAGATGTAAAAAGAAAGCTTCAGTTGTTGTTATTACTTTAGCAAGATGCAGAACCACGCCTCGAAAGTACACTAAACTTTAGCGTAGTGTAGTTTAAATGTTTTTGTTTTAAAGGCGTTGAAAAAACAAAGAGATGTTCTGGATTTCGCTCTCTTTCGCTTTCTTGTGAATTTGTGCAAGATTTCTGTTGTCAGACTGGTTAAGCTTCTGTCTGCCCAAATTTAGCTCATAAATCGAGGTTTTAAAGATAGCGACACTAACAACTGAGACCCCAAACTTCATGTAAAAATTTATACACCCTAGTAAAAATAAGGCTTTTATGTGAAAAGGCTTAGAGTCACTAAAAAAAGAATAATTTTGAGAATTAAATCAGAATTGGTTTTTCAGTGACCCAAATAATCTTTTGTATCAAAATATACGGAAACAGAAAGTGAATTATTTATTGATTTTTGATATATTTTTTTTTTGTCTATTAAATATTTATATAAGAGGCATAAGTTACATAACTCTATAAAACCAAACATAACAGTTTTAAAACAATGACAAAATTGTACAGCATATTATATCAAATTAGCTTTAATAATATGCAGGTGTGTCTTATTTATAGAGTTAATTCTGGTGTTGAATGTATCTTACACTACCGCATAATGTTTATTACTTAAATAAATTGGATCTAACTGTTATTGAATAACTGTCTGGGATTAATAACGTCTTCTAAACTGTAAACTTCCATAACAAACTGGTATTTATAACAGAATCAAAAGTGTAAAACCTGACTATACTCCATTTAGCCTGCACTATCCACTGAAAGTCTTGCTCTCTCTCACCGTCTCACAGCAAAATACATTTTCCTTTAACCCTTATCTGCTGACAGGTGTTGCCGACGACACATTTTTACAAGCCGTAACGCTGCGATACTTTGCACTATCCAACGGTTTCTGAAAGGGGAGTCGTTGCGCTTTCTGCCAATATCGGGTTATTACGGTAATTGCACTCCCACCGTTAACAAATGCTAAATATTGAAAGTTCTAGTTATTATGGAGAAATGGGCAAAAATATCTACTCACAGGACATTAAACGACTTTGTACAATTAAAATAAGCAAAAATATCCAGGCGGAGATTTGAAACTTAGGCCTCAAAGGGTTAAAGAAATGTTTTTACGCCTCTGTTCTTCCTCAGACTTAATTTTTAGACACCAATTTGTTACTAGAAACATCAAACAATTTACTCCATAACAACTCAATATCAGAGTTAAAAAATATTAATACTGATCCACAGATTAATCATTTTGCTTGTAAAGAAATTCGATTTTTTTTTTCCCCCTATGAAAATGTGTTTTGGAAACTTTTTTCCGGCATCGTTTGGTGATGATGAGTTAGTGGTTTCACAGCTACGTTCCTGCAGGAATCTGGCTGCTGTTCCAGCTGTGTGAACTCAAACTCCCAGTAGTCAGGAATGCAAAGCATGACCACGGTTTCACTGATAAAATAACTACTTCTTCTGGAAAATATTAAACATCCACCAGTTCCTGCTTTGTACCAGGGGAGAAAAATGCATGAACTCCTGCTCTCCTCTGGAAGCTGGCAGCGAATTTGAAACTTTATCTTTTCAAACAAAAAGTTCCTGCAACTGCGGAGTTTCAGAACTATGCGTCCTGTTTTTCCAGGACCGCAGATGATGACCCCACAACCCAAAGAAAAGTCAAACTGCTGCTCGACAACATCAGCGAACTCAAGTCCAAGGCTGTGGAGAGTGTGGAGGAGGAGGAGAAAGTGAGATGTTTACCAACATGGATCTGCAGGATTTATGGCGGCGACATTGTGTTAATTAAATTTTTGTTTCTCTGCAGGCCTCTGCAACGGGAATAAAAGTGCTGCAGGAGAAACAGGCAGCTCTGGAGAAAGAAGTTGCACATCTCAAGCAAAAACTTGGCATTGAGATTAAGGTGCAGAACAATCCATCACCTTGTTTCTGTGGTTACGTTGTCTTCAATGCTTTTTTATTGAATTGACAGAATGAAATGACTTTAGCCAAAGCTTTTGAGAAAGCGAGGACGGAGAAGAAGAAACTTCAAGAAGAGTTGAACAAAAGTCAGACAGAGCTTCGCAAACTGAGAGAGAAACTGACGGAAATCGAGGCAGAGCTTCAGTCCACCAAACAGGAGTAAGGATCCGACAAAGTTTAAAGCTTTTGTTTGCTTTTAAATTATTTCTTCAAACTTATGTTAGAATGTAGTTTCTTATATAGTAACTTCCACCTGGTCATTAAGCCTATATTAATACTTTTGGACATTTAAATAAACAGTTTTAACTGTGAAAAAAAGAAAACATTTCTCCTAAAATGTCAACATTTTATTGACTTTTTCCACATTTTGTCACTTTACAACCACAAACTTCAACACTTTTTTTTGAGTTTTCATGTGACAGGCAACTAACAGAAATTACTTTATAATTGTGAAGTGGAAGTAGCTAGAGGTTTTATAAATATAAATCTGAATAATGTGATATGTTGATCAATTTTTTTTTGTTTGTTTTTGAATTTTTAATTTTTAGATGTTTTTACAGAGCATGCAGGGCAGCCATCTTGTTTGGGTTTTGAAATCATAACAACTCTACAATGGAATACTATAGGATACTGGGAACAGGCTAAGAAATTTTATTTTATTTTTATGTGAGAATAAATTCATAATATTAGAGGAATTCAGTCATAATAGGAGAATAAAGTACAAATTTTATTAAAACCTAGAGGCAATACTTTGTCATTTAAACCAGCATCAAATTATTTTAAGTAGCAGCATTTTGAAACACTCATGAAATCGACTATTTCAAAGTAAAAACCTCAAGAACCGAGCTGGTTATGTCAGATTCTGATATCTCTTAGAGTAATTTTTTTTCTTCTAATATTCTGACAAAAAAATAAATTTTCATAGCCATCGTACAACTCGCAGAAGGAATGATTACAAATCTAAGCCGCTTTTTGAAAACATTGTGTACAATTTACTTTTTTTAGAAAAGAAAGCAACTAAAAAATTAAATAAATTGATAAAAATCAAAAATCACATCTGATATGCAACAAAATCAGGGACTCAATTTGACATTAATGAGAGAAACAACCAGGTAATTTTGGAGGGGAAAAAAACCCAAAAACAAGTAAACAGCAAACATCTGAAAAGAAAAACTACTTGATGAGATCACGTTTAACTATTTTGGCACGCACATGGCCACCACATGCTAAATGTGGTGGAAAACTAACAAAAATCATCTATGGGCATCACTGAACTCATCACTCCCTGCGAAACATGGCGGTGGCAGCATAATGATATGGGATGCTTTATTTCAGCAGGGGAACTGGTCATAATTTGAGACTGCCACAAAAACAATAGCTGAGCAGAATAGAAAAAAGCTCTTCAGATTAAAACAAATATTGATACAGTGCTACGTTTTGGTCCGTCATTCACATACAATCTACTGAAGTTTGTGAAAACGTGGAAAAGTTCAGAAGGTGCAACAAAATGTATGAAAGTGAAACCCTTCCTCTGTGTTTGTCGTTTCTTTAGACTAACTCAGATGAAGACAGAAAGAGAAAGAGCTAAAGCAGAGATGAAAGACCTCCAGCAACAACTCTCCGAGATGCACGACGAGTTGGACCGCGCCAAGAAGACCGACGTGATAAATACGGAGAAAGAGATTCTTCTTCAGGTGAGCTGCTAGACCACATGAGTCAGGAACGGGTTTCTCCACTGACCTCTGACCTCTTTTTTTAATGATGGGTGTGTGTCAGGACTTGGCACAGCTGCGTGTGGACTTCCAGGAGATGCTGCAGGTGAAAGAGGAGCAGGAGGAGGTGCTGCACCACCGGGAGATGGAGCTGAGTGCCCTGAAGGGGGCGCTCAAAGAGGAGGTGGAGACTCATGATAAATACATCGCTGCTCTGAAGGAAGAATATGAACTGGAGCTCGAGAAGCTGCTGGTTGTCTTGCAGCAAGCAAAGGAGGTGAGAGAAGCTTTCACTAAGGTACAACTGTGATGTACGGAGGCCCCTAAGGGACATGGATGACTTTATTCCTGAAATATTACAACTTTATTCTCGGGATATTATGACTTCATTCTTGAGATATTATGATTTTTTTTTTTAAATTAAGATTTTATTTTCATATGACTTTATTCTCCTAAAATTATTTTATTCTTGTATAATTTAGACTTATTTTCACATGACGTTCTCAAAAAATTATGACCTTATTCTCAAAATGTTACAACTTTATCCTCATAACATTTTGACTTTATTCTTCTTATAGAATGATTTCATTATTGAAATATTATGACTACATTTGTATTATTTAGACTTTATTTTCATACAACTCTGTTCTTGTAATATTATGACATTATTGTCAAAATATTGCAACTTATTTCTCATATTATTTAATAATATGAGAAATATAGTATTATATAGAATATATTTTTGTATAATTTTCTTGCAAAATTATGACTATTCTCGTAATATTATGACACTATTGTCATAAAAATGTATTCTTGTACAAGTTTGTTTTCTTAAAATTATGACTTTATACTCATTATTTCATGTTATAGTATATTTTTTCTTAGTATGGTCCTAATACTCTGTCGGTTCCATAATAATTAGATTTATTTTAGCTTTATTTTTCATTTTGCCTTTCAGAGCAACGCCTACTTGGGTCAGGAAGTGGCTCAGGTGGAGGAGGAGAAAGGTGCAGCTAAGGTGCAGCTGAAGGAACTGATCCAGGAGAGAGACAACCTGAAAGGAAAAGTCAGAGAACTGAGCAACAAGGTGGAGCAACTGAATCAGGCCGTCCAGGAGTTTAAAACCACGGAGAGGATGATGGAGCAGAGAACGAAGCAGCTGGAGGTGAGAGGATGAAAAACCAGAAACAGATGTTTCTAGATTACCTTAATCTCACTTCCCGTTCCCCCTCCTCCCTCAGAGGGAAAAGAACCAGGTGGAGGAAATGCTGGAGGATGTGAGGAGGAGCGAGGAAGAGCTGTGTCAGTCTAACCAGTCTCTGCTTTCCCGCTTGGAGGATGTGCAGGTAATAAGAGCAAAGTGTCTCGTAAAAGTATTCACACTCCTTCAACTTTTTAAAAACAATTCTTCATGTTACAACTTGAGCTGAAACGATTAATGGATGAATTGTAATGATTGAAATAACTCATTTAGAAAGCGATTAATTGCTAAATGGAAGATTCAGACTCAAAAAAGGGTTATTTGCTGACAGAACAACATACTCAGAGCAGCAAAAGCACAACTTTAACTTCACCTGGTTCAAACAAATCTCTTACTTAGCATCTTTTTCTATTATATTTTTAATCAGTTAATCCAAAAATTATTGAACAGATTAGCCCTAAAGAAATGGTTGAGTCTCTCAGTTAGAAGTATTTTTTAAAAATCTAATTTAAAAAAGGAATTAAATCATTTTTAATTTGCATCTTTTAATGTGTTTTTAATATTGTGTAAGAAAGGCTAAAAAGTTACCAATATGTTTTTTTAATTGATTAGTCATCAAATAATTGATAGATTAATTGATAACTAAAATAATTATTAAATGGAAGTCAAGTTACAACTTCAGATATTAATCTGTTGGTTAACTACATAAAATCCCCAACAAATGCAATATTATTAGTTGTTGCAACATGACAAATGTGGAAAATCTGAAGCGATCTGACAGTAAATATGATAATCAGTCAAATCTAGATTTCAAATTATGATCCGTGAACTCTCATCTGTTCCTGCCTCAGAGTAAGCTGACCAAATTAAACCATGAGCACAAGGATTTAAAGGAAAAGCTCAAAGAAGAGAGGAAGCAAGTTGAAGAGCTGTGGAAAATCAAAGCAGAGCTGGAAGACGAGAGGAGGATGCAGGACAGGGGGATGGAGCAACTGCAGAGAAAGGTCAGAGGGACGAAGTTCTCTGCTTTTAGGAAACATGGGAACAGAAATATGCATGAAGTCACATGGAGTCAGCAGATAATTTAGGTGCTTACGAAAGTCCAAATATCCTTAAACTTAAGTGGTGTGGTTATCTGGCTGCTTAGATGAACACCATCATGGAGGAGTGCGAGGCGTCCACAGATGTGCTTCAGCACCAGGTCGACGAGGCCAGAGAGAGGAGTCAGAGGGAGCTGACCGAGCTGCGCAGACAGCTGCAGGAAAAGGGAGCAGAGCTGGAGAAATCCAGACAGGCAGCCAAAAAACTGCAGGAAGAGGTGTGGCATGCATTGTGCAGCATTCAGGAATATGTCTTAGTCAGCAGGATGATGAGTCCAAGGCAGGGCGGAGAGATTAAACTTATCTTCTTTCAGGTTTTTTCATTAGAAAAAATGACTCAAGTTGAGTTTATCTGTCTGATCCCACCCAAAAAGAAATTAAAAGTTTTATTCTTTTTCCTTTGGCTGCTGGTCTGCTCTCTGGCCAGCTGCTTCCTCTGGAGGAGGATCTGCGGCGGTGTCACAGGGAGCAGCAGGAGGCCCAGCTGAGAGGCCGGCAGCTGGAGCAGCGGGTGGAGGAGCTGGAGCAGAAGAATGCAGCCCTGTTGGAGGACCGGGAGCGCCAGGCTAAACTCATGGAGGTATAATCTTCACAAATGAAGAGCGGCAATAGCACAGACACAGATAAAGTGTTACAGTGTTTTAATCTGTTCGTCAAGTTACTTGGTAATAGTAATTAGTTACTTTACTGATCACATAACGTAGTTACAACTTCGGCTACGTTCACACTGCAGCCTGAAGCGACCCATTTTCCGGTTTATTTGTTTTTCTTGTCTTAATGCCATCTTTTATTTGATCTTTTCATGACAGTTTGAAAACACAGATCAAATTTCTTTTTCAAATGCGGACCAGGCGACTTGAATTTGTGGCTCTAAATCCGATAATATAATAGTATCCGATGGTTTTAAATGTGACCTGAGTGTGACGTCATTGACACTCGGCAAACGTCACTATTCTGCAACCAGATACAGGCAAGCGACAGAAAAACAACAACCATGGCGACTATAATGAGGATTAAATTGTTAATGTGCTGGTTCGGTTGAATAACAACTTTAAAAATGTAAGATATGCTCCACTATAAGCATACATGTTTACTTCCGCAAACACTGAGCACTTCTTCTTCTACTTCTTATTTTATGGCTGTTGGCAAAACACTACTGCGCCCTCTGCTGCGCATGCGGGACACCTTCGGGTCATTTGCAGGTTATGAAGTTATTATTTATTTGCTGTGACTTGTATCTGTTTTAGTATACCTTTTTTTAAATTTCCAAATGTTTTTCCACTCCAGCCTCCTCACCGACAGCCTTGGTAAACAGTGGGAGCAACTCAGCACTGTTTGTTCTGCTGATGACAAAACATAACATTTGAGTGTTGACGCTGCGTATCAGCTCAGGAGCCTGGTGTTTACAGTAAAAAGTTATCAGACCTGTCCGGGAGTTTTTAGGGACCCTCCTACCTCCACATCCCTGCCTTCACCGCTCAAACACTCCCTGCAAAAGAAAAAAGACAAGAAAATAAGAAAACTAACTTACAATTAACTTTTCATGAAGATAGAGGAGCTTTATTATTTACATCAATACTATTTTCCTATATTATAAGTGAAATAATCTGCCAGGGGAACTAGAACTTTTTATCAATATTAAGGAATTATTTGCATAAAACAAGCTTCTTTATCTTGCTGAAAACTTATTTGTAAGTTAGTTTTGTTTTAATTCAAGTGTACTAAAATATTTGCAAAAGAAACTAGATAAAACCATCCACGATTGACATTGAAGTAGGAAATTTATGTTCGTTCTAAAGTTTATTTTACAGTTTCATTTTTAATGATCTGCAGTTTATCCAGATTTTGACCAAACAACTAAAACATACTCAACATAACTAGAACATGAGGAAGTTTTAGTTATGCAGAACTAATTTTCTCATTTCCAGAGATAGAAACATATGAAAAAGAAATAGAGAAACATTTAACCCTTATATCACTTTGAGTTTATATTTTGTATATTGTACAACATATAAGGCTTGTATTATTTACTCTTGAAAGTGACCACTTTTACGCTTTTTTCATACAACATAATGAATTTCAAAAGTCATATAAAAATTGTTTTCTATATGCTTTTTTAACTTATACTTTACATATATGAACAAATACCATTACAAGTTTTTGTATGTGAAGAAAAATGATGGTTTTTATATGTTTAGTGTATTTAGATTTTATCTAATAGATTTGGTGTACCTCATATAGTAGCGTTGTTTCTGCTCATTTTAGACCATTGCAATGTTGTTTCTCAGTCTCTGCTTTCTCTAATCTGATTCCTAATTTTTGAAGGATTTTTTGAATAAAAAGCACTTTATGCTGTTTCTTTTTCTCTCAGGACCGAACCAGGCGGCTGGAGGAAGACTTCAACGATGAGCGCAGCGGTTCAGATCGCCTGATGGAGCGATTAGACAAAACTAAAGAACAGGCATGTTTACTTTTTCAGCATTTACTCTTTGGTAATGTATGTAAATGTCCTTATTTTATCTTTTAGGCGTTACTATATGCTGCCTGTCTGCAGTACAAAGTCCCAGCCCCACATCTGTTTTCATTATAAACAGATGCAGTTCTCAGATTTCCCCTCTAAAACAATGGGAACTGCTGATTCGTGTGACCGGCGTGGCTGTTTTCTCTAAGCTGGGTTTCAGGGCATTGTGACGCAATTTCTGATGTTTTTGCAAAAGATTCACATCTTCAGCCTGCCTGTAAAGTAGGCCATGATGTTTTTGGAGCTAAGTGCTGCAAACTAACTGACACACAAGTCTATTTTGGGGTGGAGCGTAAAAAACAGAAAAAAAAACAAAAAAAACAGCTAACCACTGTGAGAAGCTATTCACACTCCCTTCAGTGGGCCTCTGGATGTTATTAGTGATGAGTTCGATGTTCTTGCTGAAACCAGACCAGATTTACTCTACAGTGTCTCATGTATTGTAATAACAAATGACTGCATTTTCTATCAGTATTGAAGTTAAAAACACATAAAGCACAGTTTCATATTACATATCGTGGCTAGAAGTAATAATTACTGTTGTCCTTCCATAACTGCAAGCCTGCTTGTTTTCATTTTGATCTGTTCTGTCAGGACTTTCTGTAACAGAGGAACATAAAAGTGTCTATTTTAACTTAGAACATTGCTGGTAGAACATAGTTTGATTTAAAAATAATTAGACTTTTTTACAGAGCTTGCTGAGTTTGGTAGGGAAACAGCAAATCTTACAAGCTGAAATTGTGATTAAGAGACTGACTATAAAATATTTATTTATGCACAAAGACACAAAAAAGTGCAGATAAAAACTGTTTACCCTTTTATAGATTTGTGGTCTTTCGGAAGTGGACCTGCCTCACATTTTCCTCCAGGATCTTCTGATAGAGAGCAGAACGCAGGACACTGCATATGAAAAATAAAAATGATGTCTCTTCTGTTTGTTTGTGACAGATGGATCAGATGAGGAATGAACTGCTGCAGGAACGAGCTGCCAGGCAGGATGTAGAGTGTGACAAGATGAGCCTGGAGAGACAGGTCAATCGAGTCGTCACTCTGCAACATTCATCAGCGTTACCATGCAGCAAGACCTCAGAATGTCTCAGTGCAAAACACTAAATCTCACCAAGACAAAACTAACTTACAAGCAGCTTTTCAGCAAGATGCAGGCGCTTGTTTTAATTCCATAATTCTTGAATTCGGCATATAAAGAGAATTTGAGGCCAGACTGTTGAAGCTGGAAAAATAATTTTCTAAACCAGTGATTTCCCTGAGGTTGGCAAATTTAAACTCCTGGCAGGCAACAAAATTCCTCACATTAAAAAAAAATTGTTTCTTTTTTTTATTTTTATTTACCCAACAATCATAATTTTTATGAATCTGTATATCACTAAAGATCCACAACATTAGGAAATAAACCATTTCCATTTTTGATGTAATCAATTGTTTTATATTTTTAAATTTTACCACTCTTGACTTATAAAATCACTCAAATGGCCCTGGGACACACTTTGGATATTCCTGATCTAAACCATGCTTTATAAAAAAGTAAAGTTTACATTCATTACATGTTGTATTCACAATCTGGTAATTGTAAGTACTCTCTGCTAATGTCAATCTGTATGTGCAAAAGTTCTTAACATTGTTATGTTAAAGCATTGTGCATTGTAAAAGTCTGATGATATTGCAAAAAAACAATTTCATTTCGTTTTAGAGAAAATGTCCGTTTACAAATTGAAATTCAAGGCTTAAATCTTTTATGAATGAAAACAAAAACTATAACAGTCACGGAGAGACAAATGCGTGAAATCCTAGCAGGTTCTGAGCTTCAAGTTCTCTGGTTGATTTCTGTTTTCAGAATAAAGACCTGAAGAGCAGGCTCAGTCATCTGGAAGGATCCCAGAAAACAAACCAGGATTCGCTCGTCTCCAAACTTAACAGCCGAATCCAAGAGCTGGAGGAGAGGCTGCAAGGAGAAGAGAGGTCAGAACATTCTGCACAAATATTACAAAACATTTATCATTCTTCTTGCATGTACGCTAATTATGAGTTTATCAGTCTGTGGTTCTGTGGAAAATAACTCTGTAAGACACAAAGTTCCGGAAAGAGAACATTTTGGGACATTAAAAACACAAACTTTGTCACATTTTACTGGAAAGTAGCAGATAAGTAGGCGGGAAGTGACACATGACCTTCTTTTTTATTTTGCAAATAAAGATGAAGAGCAGAAACACAATTTTTTATATAGTTCCTATTGCAAATATCTTAGCACACTTCAAATAAGACTAAACTAAATTACAAGTAACTATTCAGCCAGATAAAGGAGCTTGTTTTAAGTCAATTACTCCTTAATAATTCTTTAAAAGTTCCGATTATTTCACTCGAGACGTTTCTCCCACGTGAAAAATAAAATAATCTGACAGTGAAACCAAGAACTTTTTCATCAATATGAAGGAATTATTGACTTCACATGACTGAAAAACATATTACTACATAAGTGTTTCATATCAGTTGATATTGACAATTATTGATTAGTTTTTTTTGTCTTCTGAATCTGAAATGCTACCAAAGTGGTGATGTGACACTTCCTGTTTCATCCACAGCTTCTCTTCACGCCATTTTTTTATGTTTCAGCAGTTATGAGGCTTAGTGGAAAAACCTTAAGCTGCACCAGTTACTCAGCAGGTTGTTGCTAGGTAACCAGAGTGAGTGAGTTGCTAGGTAACCAAAGTCAGTCAGTTGATTACACCAACCTAGCTCAGCTTATCGTATCGTTTATTATTTATCCTGAACAATTTCTTGTCATGATAAGAATTTTGAGTTAACGCCATCTTGATCAATTTTATCAAAACAGCTTTTTTTTGTGGTTTTTTTTTTCAGAAAAGCATCGATAGCTATCGGTAAATATGATTAGATAAAGTCTCTTTTTGCAGTCCAGTGAGATAAATCATACGTATTTAAGATCCTGAAGAACCCTATTTCAAATAGGAATGTTTTTCAAAAGCAGTATTTGTACTTGTGGCGATATGAATGCTGTGCACAGCTTAATGAAGAACTAATATTGCTTTTTATCATAATAGTAAAAGAAAATGTCACTTTAAACTTTAAGTCTATGTCGCCCACTCCTTGTTGAGGGGAGAAAGCCTTCCCTCTGCCTACATCTCCCAGAATGCTGTGTGGTTCTGGAAAAGACTTCAATGAAGTTTCTACATATTATCTACTGATCCTGATCTATCGCAATATAATTTTATTGATTTATTGTCCAACCCTGCTTCTGTATTGTGCTGAAAAGTTATTTGTAATTTAGTTTGTTCTTATTTCAAGTGCTATAAGATATTCACATGAGAAACTAGACCAGAAATACTTGGTAAGAATTTGTGTTTTTGCTGCTACAGTCTTCAGATTTTTATTTGTAAAACTAAAAAAAGGAAGATGTATTATGTATTGTTTTTATTCCATTTAACAATTTTGTACTACTTTATGTTCATCTATCACATAGAATGTGAATGTGATAGAATGTGTATTAAAGCCGAAGGGACATTAATACCTCTGCACGGTTCTGTGCTTGCTGGTCTGTTAAGCCGTTGGATCATTTTCTCTGCTGTCCCATCAGTATCACTCATCAGCTAAGGGTTTGGTCACACATGGCTGCAGCAGCAATGTGATCTTTTCACGGTTTACCTCCAAGGGAAAACAACAACCTGCAACAGGTGAACCGCAAACTGGAGCGCAAAGTGAAGGAGATGAAAATACAGGCGGACGAGGAGCACATCAACCTGCAGAGCCAGATGGACCAGGTAGGAACGCCCAAGCCTTTAAGGGAAGGAAATGGCTGCCACTTGGCGTACTGAGAATGTTACTTGGTCAAACTTGGCAGCTGACTCAACGGTTGAAGACGGCGAAGAGGCAGATGGATGAGGCGGAGGAGGAGATTGAGCGTTTGGAGCACAGTAAAAAGAAGCTGCAGAGGGAAGTGGACGAGCAGATGGAGGCCAACGAGCAGCTTCACGGCCAGCTGAACACTCTGCGCAATGAGATGAGGTGATGCTCCTGCTTTCAAATGTCTGAAATCATCTCTTTTCTCTCCTAATTTCACTTTTTGTGTCATTTATTAGGCGTAAGAAGAAGTCTCCTCCCTTCATGAAGCTTGTGGAGGAAGATCTGAACGACACGGATGATTTTGGTTCTGATTGATGGATCTATGATTTTTTTAAAAGTTCTGGACTTTATAAAAGAAGTATTGTTCTTACTGTGAATATACAGTACAGTTAACAACAACTCAGGTGTGAATTATCATTTTCTAACTACTAATTGTGCTTTGTCAGTGCTGACCTCTTGTGGTAATATTTATAACAGCATTTACTAACTATTTGATTTATGCTTTGTTTTCTATCTATATATCACTGTGAGTTAAGGTTGCGTCGATCTAATCTGAAGCAGATAAATACCCAAATGGGGGGAAAAAAATCTTCTTTTTAACATTGACCCTTGTTTATGTACCTTTGGAAAGGGCAAACTAAAATAAATCTGAATGTTTTACGTTTGTACAGGTGTTTTGTCTTTCACCAAACACAAATTCTATTTATTTATTTATTGTTTAGTTAGTTAGTTAGTTAGTTAGTTAGTTAGTTAGTTAGTTAGTTAGTTGGTTATAATTAAAACCTTTCCTTGTAAACAACATACAAAAGAAAACACAACGCTGAAAAAACTAAATGAAGAAAAGAGAAAAAGAAACAAGACAAAGTAACACAGAAATAGTTAAAAAGACCAAATATGGAGTTCTGGTAGTGTCAAAAAATATATAGAATTTGGTGGTTTAATTTATTTTTTGAAAAATGTGTCTAGATTTGCTGACATTTTTCTTCTTTTTTTTTTTTTTTTACATTAGATAAATTTTTTTGAATGAATCAAATGTAACACTTTTGTATTGTTTTATTATAATTAGATAAAAAAAATAAATGAGTATATTTAAAAAAAAATTAAAAACAAGCAAAAAATAACTGTATTAAGCTTAATAAGTAAAAAGATAGAAGATCCCCAGTTTTGTAGATGGTGCAAACAATTTTGTTTTACTGAAACTTTTGTAAATTCGCGTTAATTTACCTCAGCTGCACATGTTGATGTATAGTTTTTAAAACGTTTGTAATCTTATGACATTTATAAACGGTTTATATAATGCAAAAAATAAAATCCAGGCCATGTTCAAAAACCCAAATTATTTTATATTCCATCCTCATTTTCTTTAGCACTATAGTAGCTGCTGTGATACCTGCACACCATACCAACATTTTGGTGCCAAAATTATTGAGATAGTTTGCATTTGCTGAGAAAAACTAAATTAGATTTGCATCAACCACTTCAGAAAACCCTGCAGAGATTTTTAAGGGTCACATTTTCTCCACTTTTTGATTATCATCTGTGAAGTGGAAACTTTGTGTTGGTTTATCATATAAAATATCAATAAACTGCATTAAAGTTTGTGATTGCAATATGACAAAAAGTGAAAAGCATGTGAAAAGCTCAATGATGGGAGCCTGTGGTCAGGAAGCAGAGAGGATTGTTGTTCTAATAGATCAATAGTTTGTGCTGAATGGCTGGAGCTCAAACTCCAGAGGTGGAGATCTGACTCTGTTGCGCTCCAGAGGTTTCTAAACGCCGACACTTTTAACAACCACCTGAAAGTGCAACACGACAGAAACATGAGGCAACACTGCGCGCTCAAACATGGAATATTCAAGGAGTTCCTGGCTGAATTCCTGGGAACGTTCGTCTTGGTAGTAAGTAGAAAAAGATTTCTATTTTCACACTTTGCAGTTGTTTCTGAGGATGCAGGATAATCCTAAAGGTGATGATGTTAATGGATTTTTCTGAAACTTTATTTTTCTTTGTTTCTTTGTGTGTTTGCCAGTTGTTTGGCTGCGGCTCAGTTGCTCAGACGGTCCTGAGTCGAAACACGCTGGGCGAGCCGCTCACCGTCCACATCGGCTTCTCCGTGGGCCTCATGATGGCCGTGTACGTGGCTGGAGGCGTGTCAGGTAAACCTCACGTCGCTTCGTTATTGTACTTAAGTAGATTTTTCAGGCAACTTTTTACTTTTACTCCCTACGTTTTAAGAGAAATATCTGTAGTTTATACCCCTTACATTTTCACATATGGTTCGTTACTTCCATGATGAAAAAGTGCCCAAAGATTTTATTTAGAGAAGCACATATCAAGCACATATGGAAGGTGAAAATTATTTTTTACTTTTACTTGAGTAAAACAGTCCAACCTTTACTAAGTATTTTTTTCATACAAGTACCTGTACTTGTACTTAAGCAGGGGATGTGAGTACTTTTGACACCTCTGTTGCTGTGATTCATATGATCCAAGACTTACTGGCTGCTATGGTGTTTCTCAAAGTGGGGGGTGCGACACACTGGGGGGCCGCCACATGGCGCCAATGGAGTCCGAAAGCTGGAGGGAAGATGAAGAAAAAAACTGAAAAAAATAAAATAAAAATTAAATCATACATCCCTGTCAATTAAAAATTTGTAACCAGTTTCAGTACGTTCTAAAAACAAACACAACTCTGGCTATGTCAAAAACAGAACTGTTTTAAAAAGTTCCATTAAATAGGCCAAGGTGGAGAAAAATTTTATCTGGTGATATATTCAACATCAGATTAATAAAGTCGTAGCATATTTCCCGATAAACATTTTCCAACACAAAACTCACTGCCATCTAAAATCAGAAAGTATGAGGCAGCATTTATACTAAATGAATGTAATAATTATTGAATAGTAAATAAAAGTGAGGTAGAAATATAATATTCAATGTTTGTTTACATATTTTGTGGTATAGTCTGTGGGTTTGCAAAGCGGATCAGAAGATAATGCTGTTTGGGTGGCATGGAAAAGTGATGACGACAACTTGTTAAATAATCTGGAAACAAAAAAAACAAAACTGTTTTATTGTCTTTATAATTTTTCCTCTTTTAAAACAAAACTTACTGAGAGAGGAGTTAAACAATGCAGCCGCTCTGTTTTGTGCTGTGTCTTAACCTTGTGGCTCATGAGGCTCTGAATAATTAAACTTTATGTCTTTCTCTGCAGCCATGTGCCATCTGAACGGCTCCAGGAACGTGTCACCGCTCTGCCCAGATCCTCTGGCTGAGCTCTGACCATTGATTTATCAGCACTACAGAGCAAAGCCTCTCTGGGTCGTACATAACCTTGGGCAGTAAATGTCCTGCAAACACCATTGATCAGACAGAGACCGACAGAGTCCAGTATCCAAGTGAGGATACCGGACTGAGCCGGCTAGCAGCTAAGGTGGATCCAGAAACCAAACAAACAGCTTTGGCTTAATGAGGTTCAGAAAAAAGAAACCACAGTTATGGCTGTTTTTTAGTATTAGGGCCATTTAGATGGACAAAATAAAGGAGTAAATTTCTGGCAAAAGAAAATTAGAGATTGAGCTCAGAAGTTTTTCTTTCTTTCTTTCTTTTTTTTTTAGAAAACACATGGACATTTTTTAATTTCAAAAGTGAAAAATTTTTGACTTTTGGAAATTTTCTGAGTTTAAAAAGTTGAGTTTTCTGAATGTTGAAAGTCAAAAAATTACCAACGTTTTTCCTAAAAGATTTCTGATCTTTTAGAGAATCTAAATTTTAAAATTTTTTGCAAAGTTTCGATTTTTGGAGCTCAGAAATTTTCTTGTTTCTAGAACATGCCTCAATTTAATCTAAACATTTCATATTTTTCTTGCAAGATTATGACTTTTTGAGCTAATAATTTCCTTTGTTTCTTCTAGAAAATTTCTCAGATTAATCTCAAAATTTCAGATTCTTTTTTTTTGTGCAAATTTATCATTTTTGGATCTCAGAAATTTCCTTATTTTTTTCACAAAATTTTCTGAAATGAATCTAAAATTTTGAGTTCTATGGTGGAATTTTCCACCTTACTCTCTAAATGCCTCTAGTTTGTTGTCGTAGGCTAGAGTAAAGTGAAGTTCAGAAAAAATAAATCACAGTTCTGTTTTTTGCTGACAGTGTGCTGGTGAAACTTCAATTCCCAGTGAGATTGATTGTACTTTGTTAAAGTTGAATTTTTTATCAGTGGCCATTATTCTGTATTTTGGCTCTCAGACATGCATAATAAAACCCCGAACTGCCCAGGGGTCTGCTACCCTTCTGCTGCTCCACATAAATGTGACAGCCTCCCTGATGATGGAGGGGGTATTAAGTCAGTCAGCCGCCCCTCACCCGCTGCAGCCCTCCGTCACTCTGTGCTTTGTTCTGTGTCTCAGGAGGCCATGTGAACCCCGCCGTATCTCTGGCCATGGTGATTCTGGGGAAACTAAAGATCTGGAAGTTTCCCTTCTACGTCATCGCTCAGTTTCTTGGTGCTTTTGCAGGAGCTGCAGCCGTCTTTGGATTATATTATGGTGAATGATTTGTTTTTTTTTTTTTGTTTTTTTTTTTTTACAAATTACACTACTAAAGCACAAGGATGCTAAACTGATTTGAACAGCTGCAAATGTGGATCCAGAAACCAAAACAGCTTTTTCTCAAGACCATAATAATGACACTTCAAAAACACAAAATCTTACCAAGTACTTTGGTCCTACTTTCTGGAGCAAATATCTTAGTACACTTGAAATAAGACAAAAGTAACTTGTAAGTAACTTTTCAGCCAAAAAATAGGAGCTTGTTTCAAATCCATATTTAGTAGATATAAAATGCTAGTTGCATATGTGGATTTTTTGGTATCTATAAAGTGGTAAAAATGTCTGTAAAAGAAATAATCTGCCAGTAGAAATAGTTCTTTTTGTCAATATTCAAGAATTATTTACTTTAAACAAGCTTCAATATTTTGTTGAAAAGTTAGTTTGATTTTATTTCAAGTTTAACAAAAGTTTTGCACTAGAAATTATTTTGTAAAATGTTCTGTTTTTGCAGTGTAAACCAGTATAATTTTCCGATATTATAAACATTAATATGGTAAAAACGTCTTATTTTTCCTTCAAAATTTAGGAATTACTTACTTAACATAACCTCCAATATTTTGCTGAAAAGTTACTTGTAAGTTACTTTTGTCTTACTTAAAATGTATTACAATATTTGCACCAAAAATATTTGCGTTTTTGCAAGTGTCAAAATATAAAATAAATTTTCCTTATGGGTTTTTTGAACAGAACTGAGGTGAGGAATATTATAGCTGCCTGTTTGTCCCTATAGGATCCAAATAGATGGTTAAAAACGTCTCTTTGTCTTCATCACAGACGCTTTCATGGACTTCACCAGCGGTATTCTGTCAGTGACAGGAATCAATGCGACAGGTCACATTTTTGCCTCCTACCCTGCCAGACACCTGTCAGTCCTCGGCGGCTTCATCGATCAGGTTGGTTCTGGTCACTCTGACCCAAACAACCTCACAACCGTCCCCCCCCCCCCCCGCAGCTTCAATTTGCAGTTTAAACCCTACAAAGTCTGGCAAATACGGTTAATGCAGCATTGATCGCCCCATATAGTCTGAGAACGGCGCCTCTTCCTGCTCGGTTTGGGTCTGGTGACCCATTTCCTGGGATCCACTGGCCCAAGTTACCACCGTTTTCAGTCAGTTAGTTAATGTGTTGATTTGAAAAGTAGCACACTTAAAGCTAATAACATCAAAATGTAACATAAACATATGTTATTTAATATGTAAATAAGCAAATTACTCATAATTAGCCACAACTAATCTTTGATATGTGCTGGATATTAACCAACTGGGTTTAGAGGGATATATTCTGTACATTAAAGGTGACCTGTTATGCTCCTGCCCAGGTTAGGATACGTTTATGGGCTGCACAAAACTACATTTTTTGCCAAAATCACTCTTAGAAAATGATTTTGAATCCAAATAAGCTGCTGCTGGCCATGGCCCCCAACTCAACGTTTACTCTCGCACATACAAATGACCACAAACAGATGCACAATTATACAACCTTACAGCTTTGAAAAGCAAAAGTAGAGCCCCCATGCAAAGCCAACATGAATGCAGCAAGGGGTTTCTAGACGGTAAGTCTACAGAAAAATACGTTCAGCAGAAAAACCAGCTGTCCAAACATGCTGGGACTCCACTTTGGTTGCTAGGTAACGGGTTCCTGATTTGTGACCTTACATTCTGAAGCTTTTTAAAGCATTTCATTAACTTATTGACAAAAACTGGCTGGGTGTTGTTTTTTTTTAGGCATTTGAGTTGTTTTTAAGAGCAATAGAAAACTAAATAGAAGTACAAAACTGTGCAAAATGTGAATTTTGCGGAATAGGTCCTCTTTAAAAACAGAAGTGGCTTGAGGCAAAAGGATGCATGTAGCGGTTGGCCATATGAAAGTTTATGGTAAAATACCAGCAGCTGTGGGAGCCAAAATTTTACAGTAAAAACACGGTAAATCCATATTTATATGGCAAAATTTCTGCAGCTGCCAGAATGTGTGGTAGCAGCCACACCTGCCAGCGTTTTACCGTAAATTAGAGATGTTTTCTTTTTTTTTACAGTGTGGCTTCTTTAGGACATCAATTATTAAAAAAACAGTGTGACTTATATAACAAATATTTACATAATAAATAGTGGAGAAAACAGCAGAAATAATATTTCCAATCATACTGCAGGTTTTGTTTTGCCTTTTTTTTTTATAGTAAGTGATAAACAATAAATTCCCACACCAAGTGTAAAGAGTGTTTAAATGTGTTATGGGGTTTATGATAAGTGCTAATATGCTACAGATTGTTCTAGAAAAAGGGCTTTGTAGATAAACAGCAAAGGGTTTTATTTAAGCTCTCGCAGACTGTATAAGAGGTGATTAATAAAGAGCTGCTGCGCCCCCTGCAGGTGGTGGGGACAGGTATGCTGGTTCTCTGTATTCTGGCGATCATTGATGGTGGGAACATTGGCGCTCCTAAAGGAGTGGAGCCGCTGGCCATCGGTCTGATCATCATGGCCATCGGCGTCTCCATGGGACTCAACTGTGGCTACCCTCTGAACCCGGCCAGAGACCTGGGGCCCCGGCTGTTCACGGCGGTGGCCGGCTGGGGGATGGAGGTCTTCAGGTAACTAAAATTCAGATTTTTTAACTGAACTTCATCAGACTTTGGAAGCACAGAGCAGATGTTTTCTGCATATACTTTTCCCTGATTCTTTTTTTTTTTTTTTTTCATCAGATTTAACACAAAAACTGTTAATCTGGAGAAAACCAATCAGGAAATGAATGTTACCTTAAGAAAACCCATTGAGAAATTTTCTTAACTCAAGAAAACTAGATGGGAATGCACTTGATATCTTGAGAAAACTATTTGGTTTCCTTAAGATGACAAGACTGGTTATCTTGTGAAAACCATTATAGAAATGTATTAATTATTTAAAAAAAAAAAAAAAAAAAACATTTGGAAATGTACTCATTGTGAGAAAACTATTGGGAAATTTACTCACTATTTTGTTATTTTGAAAAAAAAAAACATGTAAATGTACTCATTATTTAAAAAACAACATGTGGAAAACATCTGCTTTTGGCTCACATTGTTACTTTATAAATATGTGTATAAACAGATAAATAGAAAATAAACATCATGTGCACCTAGCATGAGTCGTGTTAAACGGATATTCACCGTGTTTGACCAGGTTTTTAATTTAAATGATGGAAAAATCTGAAGGCCGTCCGTCATTTTGACGGACGGAAGCTTTCAAAAGTTCATGCCTTCATTCAGATTTCCATTAAGGGAGCCATTTTGTTACATAATGTCACATGTTCCCAACGTTTATCCTGCCATCGACTTTTCTGATTCTGTTTTTGTGTCTGGCAGCACTGGAGGCTACTGGTGGTGGATCCCAGTGGCGGGGCCCATGGTGGGAGGCGTGGTGGCGGCCGTCCTCTACTTCCTGCTCATCGAGCTGCACCACTCCCATGACGAGGACGAGAAGGCCCACGAGGTGGAGGAAGAGGAGGAGGAAGAGGAGGAGGACGACGATGACAGCAGTCTTAAGGACAAATACGAGATGATCGCCATGAGCTAAAACATTCAGCGCAGCTGTCATGAGAGAGCTTCTGCAGTTCCTGCCTGGGAAGAGTATGGAGCTAAATTGGAGCCATAAAGTTTGCTCAATTTTACTTCTTTTTTTTTAAAACTAAAAAAAAAAAACAAACAAAAAAAAATGAATTGAGAAATTATTTTGAAACCAAAACAAATTTGAAACTGAAGAAAAAAAGATTTTGAAAAGTAGTTTTGAACTTTTTTTTTGTTTCAAATCTTTTTTTGGTTACATAATTACATTTCAGTTTCTGTTTATAAAAAATAGAGCAAACCTTACAGCCCCAATTCAGCTCCATTTATTCCATACACATGGAGCTAAATGGAGCGCCATTTATATGGAGATAAATTGGGGCCATAAAGTTTGCTCAATCTTTTTTTTTTTTTAAACTGAGAAACAAAACTCAAACTGAAAACTGGTTTTGATACTGGAAAAAAGTTTGGACCTGAAGAGAAAAACTGAAACTGAAAAAAGAATCTGAAAAGTAGTGTTCAAGTTTTTTTCAGTTTCAAATCTTTTTTTGGTTTCATAATTTCTTTTCAGTTTCTGTTTTGTTTTTGTTTTTTTGTTTCAGTTTCAAAACAAAAATAAGAAAACTTGAGCAAACCTGATGGCCCCAATTTAGCTCCCTTTGTTCCATGCACATGGAGCTAAATGGAGTTCCATCATATGGAGATAAATTATTGCCATAAAGTTTGGTCCATTTTTTTTTTTTTTTTTCTTAACTGAGAAACAAAACTCAAACTGAAAACTGGTTCTGATACTGAAAAAAAGTTTGGACCTGAAGAGAAAAATCTGAAACTGAAAAAAGAATCTGAAAAATAGTTTTGAACTTTTTTCAGTTTCAAATCTTTTTTTTCAGTTTCATCATTATTTCTCAGTTAAAAAAAAAAACTTGGACCAAACTTTATGTACTTTATAAAACTCCATATATATGGAGCTAAATTGGGGCCATTAAGTTTGCTCAATTTGATTTTATTTGTTTTGTAACTGTATGTCTCATCGTTGACAGTTAAGTCATATTATTTTTGTAAATACAATCGAATATTTTTAGCATAAGTTATTAATGCTGAGCTTCCCTTTAGCTTTTTTCCCATTACCCTCAGTAATTGTGACAATTATTTGTTTATATTAACTTTAGGTTTTTCTTCCATGTTCAACAATTTTCTTTTGTACATCATGATTATTTTTCCTGGTTGTTACTTTTTGCATTTATTTCACTCAGCACAGTTTGTCTAAATTAAAGTTTACACAAATAAGTTCTCATGAGAAATTTTAATTCAGTTTACCGTTTGTTCATCCATTCAATTTCTATGCAAATTTGAATTAAATGTATTTTAATCAGCAATTTATATGCAAATATCTTAACCTAATTATTTGCTTTCTCAGTGTTATTTTACTTATTTAAATTGTGGTCATGTTCACAATTACTGAAGTTTTTATAAATGTTTTGCTGTTATCCAAACCAAACCAGCACAGTAACAACTTAGTCCTCATTATTGTCCACCATGGTTGTTGTTTTTCTTGTCGCTTGCTCGTATCAGGGCGCAGAATACTGATGTTTTTGTCGAGTATCAATGACGTTCAGGTCGAATGTGCCTTCAGATTCTGGTCACATTTAGAAAGATCGGCTATGTATCGGGTTTAGAACCACATACCCAAGTGACCTGAGTTGCATTTGTAAAAATCCGATTTGTGTTTCAGACTATCGTGAAAAGATCAGGTTAAAGGTCACATTAAGGCAAAAAAAAAAAAGGGAATTGGGTCACTTTATGCTGCAGTGTGAACACAGGCTAAGACTCGTTTGAAAACAAGCAATTAAGAATTATCACAAACATTTAACAAGAAGAAATGTAATTTTGCTAAATCTTTGATTTAAACACAGAATAAAATCAATGCATTGCCGTTCTAGGAAATACTGGACTGAAAGCGTTGCTTTGTTTGCTTAGTCACACTGATGTAGCAGCCAGTAACTGCAGCAGAACATCAATATTGATGATCAATAATAAACCACCCTTTGCTGCACGTGCATTTCTGCAATAATCCCGTTTGTTACATAACTAAACACACTCAGAAAGCAAATTTAATGAAAAATACAAGTAATAGAGCGTATCAGAAATGCGCCAAAGACACTGAAACAAGCAGCCATGAAGCTAAAATAAACAAATTACAAAAACAAACTAAAAATCAAAATAAACTTAGTGAATATAACACTTTGTTTTTCATTTTCATTAAAATAAGAGCTCCCTCTTCTGTCCATGCCTATGTACTGCACCCATTGGGGTGAACAAGGTTAGTATCACCAACAAAAAAGCTGAAAAGAAATTAGAAGATCAATCAAAGAGCCAAACTTTAAGTTCTCCGATTGTTTCACCCATTTTTATTAAACTATACCTACTTGGAGCTTAATTAACTCAAGGACAATGTGTGAAATGTTTGGTGGAGGTGATTTACGACCTTATTAACAGTTAAATGATCTATTAACAAATACTGTTATTATTCAGTTTCGTTTCCTCTTTTTGCAAGCGTTGCACGACTCCCATATTTTATAGCCAATATGAATTATTGATTCAGCTGCAGTGAACTTCAGAGAGGCATGGACAGCTATGCCAAGAGTTTCTGGGTTTACAGCAAATTGAATAAAAGGTTTAATGTGTCTGGAAAACCTTATGAAAATAACACCACACTGCAAAAACACAAAATCTTATTTGGTCTAGTTTCTAGGGCAAATATCTTAGTACGCTTGAAATTAGACAAAACTAACTTTTAAGTAACATTTAAAAGAAAAAAAAAAAGACATAACAGCTTATTTAGAGTCAATAATTCTTTAATGTTAATGGAAAAAAATTGTTTCACTGATAGATTATTTAATTTATAACAAGACTATTTTCTCATGTTATAAGTGAAATAATCTGCCACTGGAACCAAAACTTTTAAACTTTTTTTTTTATCAATATTGATAAATTATTTACTTAAAACAAGCTTCTATGTCTTGAAAAGATACTTGTAAGTTAGCTTTGTCTTAATTCAACTGTGCTAAGATATTAGCACCAGAAATAAAATGTATTTTAAAAGGGAAAGTAGAAGTACTTTTTCATAAATTATAAAGTTATATTGTGGAAAGAAATGTCAGGTTTCACTGGCAGATTATTTCCCTTATAACTAATACTTTTTCATCAATATTAAGTAATTATTCAATCTAAAAAAGCTCATATTTCTTGTTAAAATAATTACGTGTAAGTTAGTTTTGTCTTATTTCATGCGTGCGATGATATTTTGCACTATAAATTAAACCAAAATTTGGTACGAACCTTATGTAGTTAACTTTGCTGCTTACAGTTTACATTAATTAAATAAAAGTACAATTAGAAGACTGGTAAGGGATTTGTAGAAGTTGCAGAAAATCTTTAAGACAACCATTATCAATAAGTGGAAGACATTTAAAAAAAACCAACAAAATCTCCAGGTACGTTTATCCTGAAAGCAGACCGCAAGATGCTAAAAAAACCCTCCAGATACTAAAATATTATTAAAATGTCACCAGAAAGATATTCCACAAGTTTAACTTTCAATATGTGCAAGGATGATTTAATTGTTCCTTATAAATAAGGGGAATAAAATTCACATCATCTTAATTGCGACCTTAAAAAGCCAAAGAGTGCACACACTTTGCAGACAGTAAACAGAGGTCTATTTTATTTTGAATGAGTCTTTTAATTAATGCATTTCAAGTACTCCAAAAATTACATCTCTTTGCACAATACAATTTCAAATTTTTATTTTCTTTTTTTTAGTAAAAATGTTCAAAGTGAACAAAAATTTCGAATACTGTATAAAACACAGTGAACATTAAAATCAGACAGTAGTTTTTACGCTTTAATCATGAGTTCTTACGGCCTACATCACCTACGACATTTCAACTCAATTTGGACATTTTCAGTGCACGTTTATCTAAAAACTTTTACCAAGACTACGAAATTAAAAAGAAAAGTAAATTTACAGGCATTTTTTTAAAAACTTCTGCTCGTCTACCCGAACCATGCCACAGGATAATCAAATGAAAAATAAAAAAAATTAAAAATAATAATGGGAATGTAACATTAACTCCATCACTGTATGGTTTTTTTCCTCCGTTGATGACGGTGGTAAAAAGCATAAGCAAATTCCAGTTCTACTTGCACAAAGAAGAACATAAATAACTTAGAAGAGAGGAAACTTTGTCACATATGAACATTTTTAACAAGTTACTCTGAATTTAGAAAAAAAAGAAATAGATGTATCAAAATGTATTTTCATTTTCAAATTAAATGCTAACTTTTTTGTTTTATTTATTTTTTTTCTTCCTCCAAGTACTGTACAAGTTTTCAGGTAAATTCTTCTGGCCTGACAGGTGAGATGAGATTTAAAAAGAGAGCTCCATTTTGTACAGAGATGAGGAGTAACAGCAACCGCCACGCGATCGAATTCATCCGCCTCCTTGCAGAAAACGACGCATGATAGTTGTTTACGTCGACCGCTCCCCTACAGAGCTCACTGCGACGAGGACAAAAAGAGTCGCACTAGTTTTTATTAGGGTTGCATGCACTTAAAAATAAAACCAGAGCTCATGTGCAATGAAATACGAAATCTGGGATGTGTCTTATTGTAGAGGCATTCATGATATTTTACACTTAAGCAACATTATTGGGGATTTTCCCCCTGAAAAATAATAGTAATAATAAAAAAGGGAGTACATGCATTTTCAATTTCTTATTTTCAGTCAGATTTTGTTCTGCTCTTGCTCAAAATTCATCTCAAATTCAAGCACTAAAAGAAGAAGTACGCTGACAAAAAAATAAATTTTAACGTATTTTTTGTCGCGTCTCTAGTACAAATATCTTAAAACATTTGGGAAAAAAAAAGACAAATATAATATTGATTTACAGAAAAGGTGCAAGGTCCACTGGTTGATTCGTTTCACTAAAAATACACTGCAAAAATCATAAAATCTTACCAAGTTCTATTGGTCTAGTTTCTAGTGGAAATATCTTACTATTCTTAAAATATGACAACTAACTTACAAGCAACTTTTTAGCTTGTTTTAAGTAAATAATTCCTTAATTTTGATGAAAAAGTTCTGGTTCCACTGGCAGGTTATTTATAACAAGACATTTTTCACCATGTTATAATTTATCTGCCAGTGGAACTAAAAATTAAGGGATTATTCACTTAAAACAAGCCTCTCTTTCAAAAAAAAAAAAGAAGTAGTTACTTTTAAATTAGCTCAACTTATTTCAAGTGTACTAAAGATATTTGCACTAGAAACTTGGTAAGATTTTGTGTTTTTGCAGTGTATGAGAAGAATCTGTGGAACTAGTATATTTTTATTAAATTATTAACTTAAAACAAGCTCCTATATCTTGATAAAAAATTATTTTAAGTTAGTTTGTCTTGTTTAAGGTGCACTAAGATATTTGCATTACAATTGAGCCAAAAAATGTAGTTAAATGTTGGTTTTGCAGTATATTTCAGCAATCAGATTCAAGTACGTATCTGTTGTTCCTCCTCTATTGGGATGAAACTTGAACTCTCTGCTGTGTTTCCTGCTTGCAAATTAATTTTTGCTCTCTGTCTGAGAACAGTTGTAGCCAATAAAATGGCGGCGAGACTCTGAACGCAACACGTTCACCCAACAGGAGGTGCTGCCAGTGAGAGTTTTTGCAGACTGTTGAGGAGAAGAAAAAGGAAAAATTGCTGAGGTTTTACCATTATTTTAGTGAAACTATTAGGAAAAGAAATTTGTGCAACAGGCATTTAATCTGACATGTAAGGTTGAGTTTTGTGCAAGAGCAGAAAAAAACATCTACTGGAGAAAATAAGGAATTTTAGTCAATTTAAAAATGTATGCTATAACACGTAAAAAAAAAAAAAAAAAAAAAAAAAGAAGTCATGATTGCATCACCAGGTAGAGTTCTTGTCATCTAATAAATAAAATTCACAAAAAGGGTTTGTTTTGCAAACACCTGAGGTCAAACCAATCACACTTCCTTCCTGCTGCCGTCTTAGTGGATTTCTACGGTGAACATCCTGCACTGGTGAGCTCTTTAGGGGATCAGGAAGTAGCTTTTCCAACAGATTAGTAGTGAACGTACCGAGGAGAACGTTAGTGAACAACACTACGGCATTACACTTCTCGTTCCTGCGTTACACAGCCGTCAAAATAAAATAGTGTTGAGTGAATTACAGATATTACAGACCTTTGTCAATTCAAAGCCACATGTAATAAATGTGTCTGCATGCCCACAAGTAAAAGTTCTTAGATTCACTATCTGAAGAATAATAGAATGACTTAATCTTACTTTTTTTTTTTAGTCATTTTTAAAAATTTATTTCCACACTCATGTAAACTAACATGACTCATTCCTAGACTCCTAGCCTTTGTTTTTAGTGTCACTCTTCATGATCAGAAGCAAATAGTGTTGTGATCCTTCATATTTGTTCCCATGACGCTACATCTCCTTACACAACATGAGCAAAAAAAAAAACCAAAAAAAAAAAAACAACATAACGTTAGCAAGACCAAAAAAATAAAACGTAAAAATCTTCATAATCTTGTAATCAAATAAAAGTGAATGCGATCCAACTCAAGAGCGTCAAATCCTCAACGTTCCTTCATTTATGTGTTAAGAATCCTGAGAGCACTAACCAAAAGAAAAAGAAAAGTAGTGAAGAATTACACATTTACAGTAGAAGAAATAGTTTGTTTTCACTTATGATACACTAAATATTTACAGTCACATGCAGAAGATAATCTGCATGAGGAGACCAGAGCCTGTCTCTTTTGCTGTTCGACATGAAAAATCAGGAAAAAAAAGTGCCACAAATTCCCACTGAGTTTCTCTCATTCCTGGTCAGGATGATGAGGAGGGAAAAAGAAACAAAAAGAAGAAGAAGAAGAAGAAGCACAGAACGATTCACCGGGAGTCACTCGAAGATTGCAACAAAAAGAAAAGACATCACAGGATGTACTAACGCTACACATGATTCTTAACTCCTTGGCACTCCTTGGAATGAAAAGAAAAAAGAAAAGAAAGATGGAAAACGATGCACTGGAGATGGCTGATGGTCGAGTCCACTCCGCAAAGAGCCGGTTGAATTGTTGGACAAAGTTTTTACTCTTCTTCCACGTAGAGTGCGTTGTCTGCAGATCGGAGGATATGACGATGACAAACAACCGTGTCAGGCTTTTCTTTGGATGGAGTGACGCTTTTGTTTCCCACTGTAGGCACGAGGAGGAGCCAAGGCATTGGGGGTTGCAAGGAGGGGCAGCGGGATCTCAGCGTCTCATCTGGCCCATCTGATAGTTCTCTCTGGGCTGACGGTGGTGCCTCTGGGGCTGCGCCTGCCGCTGCGGCTGACCCCGGGGTTGTCGCTGGCCGCCGTGGCCGCCATGCCCGCCGTGGGCGTGGGGGTGCTGCGACTGGTGCTGCACCTGAGAGCTGGCGTGCTGCTGCGCTCGTCGCCTCTTCAAAGTGCCTGGAGACAAAAGAAAACGGAGGGTTGGCTCGCTTTTCGCCACAAAAAATTCAAGCGTTTTGAAGGCAAGAAGAGAAAGTCGGCCTTCTATCACCTGAGGAACATTTCCAGGGTTAGAGGACTAATGTCCCAATGAAATCTGGAGAAACTCATCCAGGTGTTTTTTCTGAAACACCTGCATGTAAAGTTACATTTCTCAATGTAACTTTAGTCACATTGATTACTGCAACAGTAAAAAAGAATCGATCTAATCCAGAACAATGCTGCTGGAGTTCTGACTAAAACCAGGAGGAGGGAGCATAAACCCAATTCTCACCCCTTACACTGAAAAAATGAGAGACCACTTTAAACGATCTTCTCATATTTTACTCTTTGTAACTACATGTTTGAGTGAAATGAACATTGTTCTTTTATTCTGTGAACTACTGACAACATGTCTCTGAAATTCCAAGCAAAAATTTAGTATTTATTTATGGTCAAAATAAGGAAAAAGATGCAGTGCTTCCAGACCTCAAATAATGGAAAGAAACGAGTTCATGTTCCTTTAGAAACAGCAATAATAATGTTTTAATTCAGGAAGAGTTCAGGATCGATATTTGGTGGAATAACCAGGAGGTTTTCAGTGTTAGTGCAGTGGGCTCTTCATTTTTCCAGAACTGTGTACAGAAAGTGTTAGGAACTGACCTGGCAGTGGTTTGGGAGGAGGCAGCTTGGGGTTACTGCTGGGTGTGTGAACGCTGCAGATCTTAATGAAACCCGCCATGAGCATGATGAGAGCGATGCCCATCAGCAGCACGGCCCACCAGTGAGCCTGGAGGAGGAATCATCACAAAACCTTTTAATCTTAAACTCAAAACTAGAAAACGTCCAGCAGATTCGGTACGTACCACAATCCACTCTGCAATGTTCTCATAGAGTTCTGGGTTGAAGATGGCCTTCTTTAGCCTGGCGAGCGGCCCGTCTGCGTCCACCAGCCGGCACTTCATGAACACGTCGCAGTAACCTTTGAAATCGTTGCAGGGCGATCCCGCTGGCAGGGTGGTGACTTTCTTATTGAAGAACCGAGCCAGACGCTCTGACCCCGTGCTGCTGCAGGTGTTGGGGTTCACTGAGGAAACAGATCCGATTCTCATTTGCATTGTGTCGACTAAGACAAAAACATAAAACTCTACTCGGCTTGGCTCCAGCCCACTTAGATTCTCCCCTGCAACAATCTTTACACTGCAACACAACTCTTGCATGTGTTTGAACAGAAAAATGGAAGCAAGCATTCACAGTCACTGAACTCGCTCGGGTACTAAAGATGTTGGGTCTCATTTCATTGGAGCTGTTCTTAAAAACATGCAAGGTGATTCTATTGAACAGTGTCAGTACTTTTAAACTGTTTACTGTACCGTAACTCTGCGATACTACTTGAAAAATCAGTTTCTGAAAGGGGAGTCGTTGCGCTTTCCAGCTAATAGGTTATTACGGTAATTTCACGCCTGCCGTTGCAGGGAGCAGGTTTTACTTCAGTTTACTCTGATGAAAACTCTTTTAACAGACAATAAATTGTAAATAACTGCTAAATATTGAAAGTTCCATTTGTTACGTATAAACGGGGAAAACTATTTACTTATTTATTATTTAAAGAACTTTGTACAAATAAAATAAGCAAAAATAACCTGTCGAAGATTTGAAACTTAGGACTTAAAGGGTTAAACTTGATTGGGGCAACTGCTGGGTTTGCAGTAACCCCAAAAACCACAAAATCTTACCAAGTACTTTTGGTCTGTTTTCTATTGCAAATATCTTAGCTCACTTGAAATAAGAGAAAATTAACTCATAAGTAACTTTTCAGCGAGATATAGGAGTTTGTTTTAAGTCAATACTTCCTTATAATTAATGAAAAAGTACTAGTTCCATTGGTAGATTAATTCACTTTCAACAAAATATTTAGTGATAAGTGAATTAATCTCCCAATGGAACATTAATATTAATATTAAGGAATTATTGACTTAAAACAAGCTCCTATATCTTGCTAAAAAGTTACTGGTAAGCTCATTTTGTCTTATTTCAAGTGAACCAAGACATTTGCACTAGAAATGACACCAAAAATACTTTTTTGTGTTTTTGCAGTGTTTTAAATTATTTTTTTACTTTTGTGTTGCTGATTTCTGCCCAGGTTCCTCTTGAAAATGAAAAATGGATCTTAAATGGGTTTTGTATGGTTAAGTAAAGTTATTATTATATAAAAATAGATAAAGCCACTCACTCTTCTCCATGCAGCACACGTGGCAGAGCTCGGTCTCATCCTTGCCATCTTGGCTGGCGCAGGTGCACGCCTCGAGCCCGTACTTCTCGCAGATGGAGCCGGAGCAGCCCTGCGGGGGAGGAGCACGAGGACAGGCGACATCAGACACCGACTCGTGTGAGAATAGCGTTGCTACAGCAACCAGCTCTGCCAGCGCCAGGTGCGAAACGTTCGGACGCTCACCCCGTTGAGGCAGACTTGAGTTTCGCCGTGGCAGGCGGTGAAGTTGGCTTTGGGCTCCGAGGTCGGGCACTGGGCGCTTCCCCCGCTGCACATGCCCTGGTGAGCGCACTCCGACTCCTCCCTGCACTTCTCGTTGCGACCCTTGTAGCTGCACTCGGGAGTGCAACAAGGGCCCTGACTCGGGCTGATGGGAAACAAGCAAGAGCCGAGTCAAAAACAAGTCGGGCGTGAGCAGAACGAAATGTCAAAAACCCTTAAAAAAAATATCTAAGAAAATACCTGAAACTGTAATAATTATTGATTAATGGCTTATTAGATCAAAATTATCTCTAATCAATTAATAACATCAGCTTAGATAGTTCTTAAGTGTTGTAGTTTTTCTACCATCCAGCAGAGGGCACCACTGGTCAAACTTCAGCAGAAACAATTGATACAGAAACAAAATGGTGGGAAAGATTAAGTCAAATTGCACTCAATTATTCAGTGTTTACTATAAGTAAACACAAAATGGGAAAATGTCAGTATTGTGCTGAATTTGAAACATTAGCCGATGTAATTTTAATATATTAAAAATATGAGACAGAAATTAAGTTAAAAGTGGAGGAATTTAGAAAAAAATAAACATTTAATTTAATAAATACACTACAGGGAGATTCAGAAAGTAAAAGCTATAAAATTCTAACTGGCGTTTTAAGGAAGACAAAGTTGTTTAACAGAATCTAAGAACAGATATTTCGAGCCACACTCCATTCCAGCAGGTGGCGATAATGTATACCACACGTTTCTTGCTAACCAGCAACAAAGATCAAGAAGAATGGGAAAGAGAAACGGTCTGAATAGTCTGATGTGTCCAAAATGCACTTTTATTCTATTCTGTTTTGAAATATAAACACTCAAAAAGCTCCTTAATTTACAACTTAATGGTGCTCATTCAGCCAAGTTGCATGACGTTGATAATATGACAGAGAAGCCGAGGAAATAATGCAGGAAATTAGTAAAATAACAAGAAAAAAAGACATATTGCCAATAAGTAAGGTTGACTTTGAGGTTTGTCATGAGTTAATAAACTTTCCTTCAAAAGGAACCATAAAACATATTTTATCGTTTTGGTCTTTTATTTTTCTATTTGGTCCATTTTATAAATGTTTAAATTTAATAATGTGAGAAAGCCACAGTTTTCTGCTTATTTAGTCTGTTTAATACAGATGACACAAAATAATATCCAAAGTTAATAGTTAATCAGCTAAAATTGAGCATTGTTTTGGTTTTTTATTCATATTATTAGCTTTTGGTATCTTTGCCAATTTTATATGTTTTTATTATTTTTACTAAACTTAACATTTATTTCTATTTTATCATTTTCCTACCTGTGATATTGTGTTTGTTGTGAAGCAGTTTGGTCATCTGGGGCTTTTGTAAATAAACTCTGACTTGACTCTAATCATTACTCGAGCAATAAGATAAACCAGCTTTAGATTAATTCATTATTTGACTTCTTACTGACTCCTACCTGCAGACTTTGTTGGGCTTTAATTTGCACTTCTTGTTGTCAGGCTGGTTGGCGTCGTAGCAGCACAGGTCTCTGCACTGGTCGCTGTAACCGCAGTCGCACTCCTCTCCGGGCTCCACCAGGCCGTTCCCACAGATCGGCTGGCCAGATTCTGAGGCAAAGAAAACGCAAAGCTAGACTCCACAAAACTGGAAGCCAAAGAGTCACAGGAAATCAAATACTGCCAAAGAAACGCTTAGAATAAAAAAATACCCACAATAAAATGCTCAACAAATCCTTTAGAAATGTAATGTCAAGAAATCCATCAGTATTGTCGATAAATAATGAATGTAATAATCCGGATAGGTTTTGTTGCTACAGCATTCATTTATTAATTCAAATGCATTCATTTTGTTTTTTTTTATAATTTATTTAAAACAGTCATTTTTGGAAAGATTGTGCAATAAATATCCAGAGTTGGGAAACAACTTTCAAGAGTGTAGTTTGTTTTTATTATGCTGTACTTTTTACTTTTACTTGAGTAATTTTATTATAAAGTGTTGTTACTTCTACCCATTGAATAAAAAAACAAACATGTTTTAACCAAAATTCACCAAAGACAAAGACCTGCAGCTTTCATAAGTTTTTATAATTGAAAGAAACCGATTTGAAAACGTTTTCTCTTAATTGATTTTGTTATTTTTAGGGGGGATTTGGCAAAGATATATCAGACCTATTAAACATTTATGGATAGAATCTGAAGTGAGATCCGTTCCAGAAAATAAATCAATGACAGGAAGAAGGATCAAGTTCAGGCCAGAACTTTGCCAAAATCTGGTTAATGGAGACAAACAGTGAATCATCAAAGTACATTTTTTAATAACGTAAACTAAGTGAGATTGCTTGCTGCAGTTATTCAACCCTGAAGAAAGAACACTAAGTAAATAATTGAAAGACCAAAATTAATAGCTTTAATGCTTTATGAATTATGTTAAAAAATAATGATTTCATTTCTGTAGGTAGCCATTTAAAGCCGTGCCAAATGTACCATCTGCATACAAAAGAAAAACAACAAAGGTAGTTGTTCAGCCTGCCAAATGCTGTCAGATAAAAATAAAACCATGCCAAAGCCAAGATTGGGTTATGGAGCTAGTGCGAGTCTGCAGGATCAACTCCAGCTGCCATATTTTATTTCCTAATAAAGACTTTTGGATGACTCTGCTCTCCGCTGCAGGGAGCAGCTGAATAAGAACGATTACAGGGTTTGAATTTCTGATTCCTCAACAAGACAAGTTCAAATGCGGGCCAACGAGAAGCAGTAAAACCTACCAACAAAACAGTTTCCTCTCTTCTTCTCCAAAACCTGGCTGATGTTGCGAATGCTGCAGTAGGAGAACTTATTATTGTTGAGCTTGTCTCCCGATGTGGCTCGCGCATACATGATGTAATTGCCCTTCTCCTTCTTGTCTTGGCTTTTGGATTCTCCTGGGGTGCACTCGGCTCCGGAGTCATGCTAGGAGTGAAAATGGGAAAAAAAAAACCTGAGGTTAGACGAGCGTATACCACACGTTAAATGTGCCACGACTGAGTTACATACCGGGGAGCCAAAGTTGTGTCCTACTTCATGTGCAAAAGTGATATGAGAGACTTTTGGAGGTACGTGGGAGGCATAATTCTGTACCGTGATTATACCAGTGTTGAGAGACTTCCTTTTTCCGTCAGAGTACAGCTTGCTTTTTTCACAGATTCCCCCAGAGCTCCCTGGAAATGAGGAAGGAGAAGTTCAGAAAGATGTTTTTACCTCAAAGAGATCAGGAATGGTTGATTTTATAGAGTCAAAACTAAAAACTAGTCTTATTAGCAAAACCTTTAAAAAATGTTTTAATTAAACATGCAAAACTATAATTTCAGAGGAAAATAACAGTTTTAGAAGTGAAAAGTTGCATTAAATTAGACTCATCTTGTAGTAGCATGACTAACAAGGTTATACTTTTTTTTTTTTTTTTTACATATTTGTTCAAACTATGTTATGACAGTACTGTAAGAGACAGAGTCTATTTAAAAAAAATGTTTGTTTTTTTTAAAATCAAGGTCCACTGCCTTTTTCCAATGCATAGACTGAAAGCAACTGCATTGAATGCTAACTAGCATTCAATTAGCCTGAAAGCTAACTAGCATAAACGTTTATTTGAAAGCAGATAAACAGTTTTCCTGGAACGCTAAGTTGTTTCTCAGCCATTAGCACATTTAACAGCGCATACATGAGGATGGCTGACAGCGTTAAGACCCGCCTCTTGGCTCTGATTGGATGGTTTTGGTCGGGAGCGGTGCATTTCATCAAACTGCAATAGTAGCTCAGGAAGGAGGTGGAGGAGATTAATCTGTTCCCAAATTATCTGTCTAATATTGTACTGTCATAACATGTTGACAGTTTTACCAAATATGTAAAAATATATATATATATATTTATAAAAGCTACATACTGCAGTTTTAAGGCATTTTCAAATATTTATATGTACATTTCTGAAACTGTAGTTCTAATTTACAAGTTAAAATTTTTATTTAAAAAAAAACAAAAAAACATTTTAGACAATTTTTGCCAGTATAGAATAATAATGAATCCAAAAACTGCTAAGAAATGTTCCAGCACCTGAGGGGGCTCCCACCCAGGCCAGTCCCAACACGCCATCATCAAAATCCCTGTCTGTGAAAACGTAAGCCAGACAGTAATCGTCGTGGTTCTGCTCTGAGTTCAGCTCCAGAAACTTCTCCACGCCGATGTTGGCGAAGCGGAACGGGTTGGATCGGTCTCTCTCATCACTGGTCGTGTTTATCTAGACGGGAGGAGGCGAACGGGTTCAGAGGGGGAGACGGAAACTAAAACGTCAGAGTCTGTTGGTGTAACTCACCCTGATCCGTTTCACCATGAAGCTGATGTTACGAATGCCCATGAAGTCTGTGCCTTGGTAGATCGCATCAATGGCTTTGACATGGCTGGAAATCTACAGGTGAAAAGAAAACAATAAAACAAAACAGGATTTCCTTCAAATTTACTTTCCCCAGAGTTACATTCAAGCACTTTTCAAGCATTTTAAAAGCAGGTTTTCAAACTTTTCCAGCACCACACTTTCCAGATAAAAACAACACAACTGAAATTTTAAAAAGACCATTTCAATTATCTATTAGATATAATTTATTAATATGTAATAATTATATATACTATTGTAAGAGTGTTTTATATTTTAAAGCAGATATAATAAAATTTTAGGTTTTGAAATGTCTGACACTTTATACATCCGACTGGTCTAAGATCTTAGAAAAGACTTAACAAGAAAATCCTCCAATTTTAATAATGCTGTTTAATGTTAAAGCATAAACCAACTTTTATTTCAGTAACATCATCAATAAGTCATTAAGCCATTATAAATAAGAAATATTCATTACACTATGCATTTTAAGGTAAATGGGCTTCCTGCTGAAAAGATAAAATATACAAAGATTTACAAAAAAAAAAAAAACTCTCTTTGCTAAATGTATTATTTAACAAAAGGAAATAATTTTGGTGATTCAATCTAACCTAAAACAAGAAAGTTTAGTCTGATTTAACTTCAGAAAGTGAGATTTAAAAAATGGTTTGTGTCCATTTATTGGGTGTATGACACTGTGATTAATGTTTTCCAAATTTAGACTTTTAATTAAACATTATATTGCACTTTATTGCAAAACTATGCAGTTTGTATATGAAAAACTTTCAAGGACTTCATACAAAAATAAAGCACTTTCCAAACCTTGAAAATCTGGTTGAAATTTAAGCATTTTAAAGGATTTTAAGCACTCGTACAAACGCTGTATGAAAAGTTTCTGGAGATACTTCAGATTGAATGAAAGTACGGCAAGACATTGTGTCATATATTCTCTTGTTTTGCAAAGCCTTATTGAACCTAATAATCGAATTAAAAATGCCACCAGGGATGCTATATTTCCCTCGACAGAAAGCAGGTTAGTGAAGCGCCACCTGGTGGAGTTCGTCCAAATCAATGATAATTTCAGCTTTTAACTGAGAAGTTATTCAAGTATGTATAAGTTTATGTTCTGCATTAAAGTAAATTAGCTCAAATAAGTACAGCTTATGTTATTTTTTTTTTATTTTCCAGTGATTTCAGATTTCACTTAAACATAATTTGTGTTTTATAAGAAATGTGTACAAATTACCAGGAGGCAAATTTCTCATCTAGTTTCCCTTCATAGCAAGAATGGCTTCTTTTGAAAATGTAAAAAAACATATCAATTAAACAAAATTTAACTGATTTTACTAGATTGAAATCAAACTGAACAGGTCAAAGGTTTTTAACTTGAAAGGATCTGGAATTGATACTTTACCTTTTTCTGCAGGAAGCTTTTTTTAATGCCATAGAAATAAATCATTTATTTAAGGTAGAAACCTGGTTGATTTTTGGTGCCAACGTAAGAGAGAAAACACTTAAAAAGACAAATTCTCCCAAAACCAATTAAAGTAATGTGATAAATTTTTTGTATTTTAATAGATTTTTATATTTTACAGCCACAACTTCAAGTATTTTGTCTCTGTTTACATGCTGCCATAGTTTCCAATGTTTCTATGCAGGATAAGGTACTTTGTATTGCTGCCGTGTGGCTTACCTGAGCTATGACAGCTTCTCTGGTCTTATAGTATTTGAAGAAAAGATGGTCAGTCTGAATAAAGAGCTGGCAGGTGTTTTTCTCCACTTGGGCCATCCTCTTCTTCCTCAGCAACACGAGGCCTTCAGACTCCGCTTCGGTGTGGAGCTCCTGATGTGAGGGGCACATGAGTCTTAGAGAGCTAAATAAAACATATTTATAGCTTTTTCATCCTAACAGTGCATAAATAAGTAATGGGAAGTATTTTTAGAGTTTCCCTCTTAAGCCATGGCATGATCATAAATCAGATTTTAGCTAAGAGATGGATACGATGAAATAAAACCACAATAAAAGCAAAATAATTCCAGAAAATACAGATGAATTTCAATAAATTAGAAGATAATAATTCAGCAGTTTAATTCACAAAGTGAAACTCATAATATTTAGGTTCATTACACACACAAAAAAATATTTGTACAAGTTTTAGTTTCTCTTAATTTTGCTGATTAAGGCTAGCACGAATCACAGCTCCAATTTATTTTTAGTTTCTCTACCAAAGTTCTTTCTCGGTCAAAACTAGGAATGCACCAATACACTCTATTTTTTGCCAATACCAATATCTGAGGACTAGAATCGGCAGATACCGATCCGATAAGAAAAAACAGCTGAATTCACTTAAAACGTTTCTGTTTTTAAACACAAACATCAATGTACTGACTTAGAAATGAATATGGTAATTCTGCACCAGTACAGCTCACTTAAATATACCCACAGCTTCAGAAGCTACTGGTTAAACAGGTAAGACAACTTCAATTTGTGCAGTCAGAGCAATTAGGACAATAAAAGACGATGTAAAATAAATAATAAAGACACTAGACAAAAACAGTAAGTTGACTATCTTGGTCAAACTATAACAAACCTAAATTCTAAATATAATGGCAAATAAATAATAAAGCATGACGTCACTCAAAGGACAAAGCATAGAATAAGGCTGAATAGATCTGCCCTTATGGATCAGACACATGGTCACCAACGATCTAGATTTTTTTTTTTTTTTCCCAATATCGGCTCCGATACACATATTAATATCGGATCGAACCTGTAAACAGAAAACCTGTATGCAAAACCTTTTGGATGTTCTGTGGAAAAAAACCCACAATTGCTGTGTCTCCATTAGATACAAAATACAATTAAAATCACACATGAATAAGTCTGTTCATGCAAAAATGTAAGGAGGTGATAAATGTAAATTCATTACAGCCATGTCAACAGCGCAGATCTACCCAGGCGTGGGAGCAATAAGCTCCTGATACTTGGGGCGGCCGTGTTTATATGCAGCATTTTTGGGAAATTGTATTCAGCAAATTTAACAGAACAGAGATAGATTCAACACTTCAACATGACAAACTGAACTTTTGATGAACTGCGATGCTGCGACAGCTCTGTAGGAGATCCAAGGAGAAGCCGGTGGCTACAAATAAGCACGTTGCTGCTGCAGACAAACTGTTGGAAATGGTTTGATGTGAAAGAAGTGTTTGTGAAATACACAAATTTTGATACGGTTGAAAACCTACCTCATGCAAAGCAAAAAATTATTATTTTTTAATTGGAAAACATTGGAGTTTTTTCTATATTAGCGTGTTTCAATTAAGCCAATTTATTTTTGCAATTCCAATTTCAATGGAAACGCAGCTGGAGTCTGTGAGGTGTACAACAGAGAATATGCAAACTATGACAACATTCCTGTCTTAAAATGTTTTTCTTTAATAGGTCTAATGGGAAAAGATATTTAAAATATATTTTATGAATTTATAAATCACTTTTCAAATTGAATTATTGGAATATTATTTTTATAATATGCTAATTTACAGAGACACGTCTGTGTGTTAACTATTTTATGAGCACTCTGTATGCAGAGTGCTTAATGATGATTTTCCATGGAGCAACAAACAATAACTGCATTCAGTTACAATTACAATCAAATACAACCACAAGAGCAGCTAGTTGGACGGATTGTGAAATATTATTCAACTCCTTTGGTCATTGATAATTAGAAATATTATTGAATTGCTTTAGAAAATCATTTAAACAGAGGCTTCTAATTAATAAAAACTGCATTCATGTTTAAAATGGACTTAAATGTTAATTTCTACATGTAACTTGCTTTTTTATTATTACTAATTTCTTGTACTTTGCCATGTTTTGCTTGTTCGTCCACATGTGTCAATTATTTTTCTTTTTTTTTTTTACCATCAACCTGACGGGAGGCTGCAGATGAAAATTAGGCCTTGTGGCTAAATCTGCCGTATTTACATGGTTGTTTTAATATACTCGAGTTGATTAATATGCACCTTCCATTATGAAATAAATTCAAATTCATAGGAAGCTGCTTCACATAAGTGTAAAGATGTTTCACTGCCAGTATTGCAGCTTTGGCCAGACGCCAGTTTTTCTAATGATTCCATTTAGTTGAAATGGAAAAAAATATTTTTTTTCCCGACTATCTGCTAAAGCAAAAGCTGCCAAGTATTAAGAATCAATATTTTTGCAATGAACCCAAACCAGAAAGGCATTTAAGTACTTATTCAAGCCATAAAATGACTTCCTGCTTTTTTAAAATGTATTTTATTTTCACCTTGGTTGGCTCCACTGTAGTAGAGACCTGATACTTCCTCATCCTCTCGAACACGGAGCTGTCAGCGCAGCCTCCCTCTGGGCCGTACTTGTGCGGATAGTCTGAGTGACAGAGGCAGAGACACAAACACTGTTTGGATTATAAAGACAATGTTAGCTACTTAACCCCCTGAGTCACTCTATTCCTGGTGCTATTCATGATCAGCTAATGGATGTACTTATACGCCACTTGATACGCCTCGCTTCAGCATGCGAGTCGCTACTTTCCAGTCGCACTCATTAGCGATTCCTTTCGCAATCCTGTTTAATTTGCCCCACAGCAACTTGCTATGTGTTCGCAGATGATTTGAAATTAAAGGTTGCTGCTGTAGTGAAGTGTGCTTGGTGCTCACTATTAGTACCAACATTGTGTGGAGAGCATAAATAAGCCAGAGAGAAGGATTGTGTTATTCAGCTAATGAGCACCCCGGGTATCTCTGCTCCCACGGGGGGCAATCACACCAGTCAGCCTTCATCTGCTCAGCTGCCCTAACCTTGCACTTTCCCTGTTACGCATTTCCATGAAACAAATTACACATTAGATTCGAGGAAGTGATACTGTTGATTGAATGTGAGCAGGTGAAGAGTCTAGGGACTTACCTATGTCATCTTCGTGGTAGATGACTGAGTGAAACGGCACGTCTTTGCCCTCCAGGTATCTCTCGGCTGGTTCCACGTAGTAAGTGCCGTGGTAGCTCTGGATGAAGCCCTCAAACTTACCATCCACAACGGAGCCGTGAGTCAGGGTGCCTTTCTCACCTGGGAAATCAAATCATGGCACTTTATATTCAGATTCACACGGGACTGGATGCTAAGTTTTCACAGCGTGTTAATAAATATCACAATGCACTGAAATATTAACGTCTAAATGGATTACCATAGATTTCTCCAGTGTAGATATGAGATGTATCGTATGGAATCTCGTCTCCTGAAATCTCTATTTTCAGATCTGGAGGAAATATGTTTGTATCTCTTTTCATCCGTAAATTGAAATGCCTGAAATGACACGCGGAGATCGTCACAAAACAATCTGCACTGATTCATCAATTGGATTAGCAGGTGTATGGTCTATACAAAACACATTCATTACAGTTTTAGCACAAAATCATTCATACACAATGAGATTTTAGTCTGTTCAGTTCTGCCTATTTTTAGCTGTTTTAGGGCCTCCTGTCACTTTAAACCCAAATAAGCTGCTGTTGGTCATGCCCCTCGACTCAGTATTAACACTTGCATGTGAAAACGGCTGCAAACAGATGCACAATTATACAACCGTACATCTTTGAAAAGCAGAAGTGGAGCCTCCTGCACAACAAGCAGGAGTTCATTCTGAACTCCTGCTGGAGTTCAGAATCCAGCAAGTGGTTTCTGAACTGCAAGTCAAAAACAAAACATTTGTCTTTTCCAGCAGCCAGTACAGCGAATACATCAGTAAAACCAGCAGACTAAACGTGCTGCAGCTCAGCTTGAGTTGCTACATGACATACGGGACTCAGCTGGGGTTGCTAGGTAGCAGCGTAATGCCTTTTGATTGTGACTCAATAGGGAGGTTTTTGAAATGGCTCATTTTCCAAACACCAAAAAAAATAATTGGTGCTGTTTTTAGAAGCACTGAAAACCCAAAGGAAAGTGTAAAGGTATGTAAAAATGCTTCCTCGGTTTCAGGGATAAGATACGGCCATGACGCAAAGTCAAGTTTCTTTGAAGTTGTTTTTATATTTGCCGCATTTTCATAACAACTTACGCTGACGTAGATACTTGATTGTGCTATGAAATGGAAAATGCATAATACTCTCCACGTCCCTTTAAGAATGCAATAACAAGTGTTGGTCAATGTCATATTTTAACAATGAAAGTACTTCTCACACCAAGTTTAAATAAAAAACTGATCACGTTACAGATTGTTTTCCATTTTTAGGCTAATATGATGAAACTAGAATCAAAAGACTAAACTGGGGAATAAATGCTGAACTGAAAGTAACACAGCCTAACAGAAACAATCTCAACATGCATTGAAGCTGCTGTAATGTTTCAAATTCAGATCTTATTTGAAAAATGGTTGATTTTCATCACACGAACAGCGGTTTCTGTTTCATACTCCACTCCATTTTCTTCTGACTAGTTGACATTGAGGCTGGGATTACACAAGTGAGTCTGAGTGAAATCAACAACAAAAAAAAGCACAAACACACACATGCACACCCCCACACTACTCAAACAGTCAGGGAGCCCAACCCACTGCTTTGCTGTAAACAAACCCCTAATTTCCACAACAAACGTTTTGCATCACATCCTGCAAGCACTACTCAGAAAACACTTGAATCTGGAAAACAGAATCAGATTGTTGGGTTGAAAAACATAGGTATGAATCAGAACTGGAGAAAACAAAATACATCTTGTAGTCTTTTTAAACAAAACAAAACATATATTTGTGTGATTGTTGTTGCACGGTTTTATATTTCAGTTATTTTCTTCCGTATTTAAGCAGCATCAGGGTTTATGAACAGTGAGTCGTGTTATAGCCAGGATGATAAACAGTCCGTGCCAAGTTTCAAGGCAGATGGTGGTGACTTTGTGATGGAGTTTAGACGCCATCCAGCACCGCCACCTCCTCCTCAAAATAGGGACAAACTATATGCATCTTCCCATCTGTAAAATTAGTATTTATTTTAGATCTTAATGCATCTGCCTCTGCAATCACCTCCTAAATGTGCAATAAAAAAGCTTACGCTTAATCTGAAGCCCCAATAATATAAAGATACTATCACATATGGAGAAAAGGGCAGCAGATGTGCACAACTTAGATGACTAAAACCTTAAATGCTTCTTCTTATCTGGCATTTAACCAACTTATAAACCATCTCCAAAAAAATAAAAATAAAATAAACAAAAAAACAACTGAAGATTTACATTTAAAACCCATATTCACTTCACACTGCAAAAACACAAAATATTAACAAGTATGTTTGGTTTAGTTTCTAGTGTAAATATCTTAATACACCTGAAATAAGACAAAACTAACATAAGTTTTCAGTAAGAGATAGAAGCTTGTTTTCAGTCAATAATTTCTTAAAATTGGTGAAAAAGCACTAAATTCACTGTCATGGAAAAAAATGTCTTGTAAGTGAAATAATCTCACTGTAAAAACACCAAATCTTACCAAGTATTTTAGTCTAATTTCTAGTGCAAATATCTTATTACACTTTAAATAAACCAAAATTAACATACAAGTTTCTCTTCACCAAGAAATAGAAGCTTGTTCTTTACTATTGGTTAAAAAGTACTAGTGCTATTGGCAGATAAATTTATTTATAACAAAACATTCTTCCCATGTCATGAAGAAATAATCTGCCAATGGAACAGATAATTCTTCACCAATATCAAGGTATTATTTACTTAAAACAAGCTTCTATATCTTGCCGATAACTTTAGTTTTAATTTACATTTACTAAGATATTTGCACTAGAAATGAGAGTAAAATCGTTGCTAAGATTGTGTGTTTTTGCTTTGCTAGCGCTTTTTCATCAATAAAAGACTAAATTACTTAAAACAAGCTACTTTATCTTGCTGAAAAGATATTTGTAAGTTAGTTTTGTCTTATTTCAAGTGTACTTAGATCTTTTTACAAGAAACTAGACCAAAAATACTTGGCAAGATTTAGTTTTTTCTCAGTGCAGATCTAAAATGTCCCTAGTAAGCGGGGGGAAAAAATAAAAAGGTTTAATCTTAAAGCAAATCCCTTCTACTAAACCCTTAACCAACAACAATACATACACAAGGGATTAGTTTGCAAACAAATAACACATGGGGTCACAAATAAAGATCAACCAACCTTCCGTGGGCATGAAAATCTAAATGAAGGAACTTGTCTTCATGAGAGATTGCCCTCTTGGCCCGCTGATGCTTGCTGTGAATGAGCTCTGTGTCATAGGACAGGCCTTCATAATGACGGATATACTTGTTCAGAGGGTTCCTATAGTGTCCTGCGGGGAGAAACAAAAACAGACGGACACATGTTAGTATGGATTGCCGCAATTATCTCCACCAGTGTCAAGAATTGTTTCATAATTTGGACCAAAGTGTAGGTCAATAACTGGTGCATCATGTTTTCCTCACAGAAAGGTTTATGTGTATTTTTATAGGTTAAGAAATACATTGTCACTTAAGTTATAGACATATATAACTGATTATTACTCATTGGCTGTATGGGGGACTGAGTAATAAAAAAGACAAAAACACCCATAAGATGAGCTTTGAAAATAATTTTCAAGAGGTTTAATATTTACAGTGAGACTTTACAGACTAAAAGCTAAAGGCAACCAATAGAAAGATATGCTAAAAAATGACTAACATCGACTGAATACTGATTTTAATGACAAGATTTTGTGCATTCCTGCTCAGTATTTGTCATTTTTATTTAAAAGTTGCCTGATCTCAAATGGAGAATCAAAAACCTAATCAATGGAAATAAGATTTAATCTTCCACTAAACCTTTAACCACAAATGGATTGTCATCAACTCCATGCTCAACTACAAACTGAACTGATTTGTAACGGTTCAGTTGCCAAAGCAGAGAGTCCTTTAGAGCAAATTCAAGGCTCACGGGCCAAATCCGGCCCGCCATAGTTGTTTATGTGGCCCACTAGATTCTAGACTAAACACAAAATGTGCTTAAATATTAAGTTATTAATCAAATCAATTCAGTTTCTAATCTGTTTTATCAATCAGTCCCTCCAGTTTCTTGAGAATTATCCTGGAAATTCATGCAAAAATCAACAAATCCTCACACTTTTTTGTGCTAATTTGCAGATTTTTCTCAAAAGTTGTCAAAAACTTTACTTGTGCTATACAGCTGCCTCGACCTTTATTGATGTCACGTTTAAAAAGTCACATTTACCATCATAAATAAGCGCAAATATCTCAAATATTTACAAATTATTACTACAAACACTTTGATTGTTAACGCAAAAAAAATTAAAAAGAATCACAAAAAGTATCACATAATTCTGGATGGACTGAGAATATGTTCAATAATATTATCTAATTTTAAGAATTTATTGATATTTTAACAGTTTGTTAACAAATTTTATCAATACGTCCTGGCGCAAGCGGCCCTTTAAGAGCATTCATGATCTTGATTCAGCCCAAAACGAAAATGAGTTTGAGTCCCCCGGTTTAGAGCATTCAACACCAGAGGAAAAAGAGCAAAAACAGAAACTGAAAGTTGAGCTCAAGTATAAAAGGAGTCTTGTCTTATGGTGGGATGGTGGGGCAGCTGGAAGTTCATTTTCTCAGGACGGCACTTTGGACACAACACTGGAAAGCCAAACTCCAGTGAGAAACACACCTTCATTAATGGCAAAAATATTGTGGTTTTGTTGTTTTTTTTGCTTCGGTTTGCACTTTGAAAACAGTGTATATAGAAGTTTCGACTGTTCAGGTTTAAGGTTTAATAATATTCTGGACTGGGTGCAGTGAGTTATCTTGCACTACAACAGCCAATAGCGAATACACACACAGCAATCAGTGCAAACAGCATCACTTACTGCTGGGAAAACCTAATCTCCTGCAGTAAAATTGATCCTACTTTGACTTTCCACAAGTGTAGGGCACCTCTGTAGACACATTTCACCCCCTCGTGATGAAAAACAGAGGACCATAAACACTGACCTTTAAATGCTCAAGATACCAGCCAGCTGTCATCTGCAGAAATAAACTGTAATCCAGTATATCACCATATGTAATATGGTGATATACAAATATCACCATATTCTTAAAGGTGGCCTATTTCGCTAAACCGACCATGCTAAGATAGGTCTATGGAATATGAAAAAACATGGTCATTAAATTTTTTTGCACAAGATTTTGGTCTGCTCAGTTCTGCCTTTTTTGAGCTGTTTTATAATAAGTTGTTTTAGGGCCTCTTGTCACTTTAAAACCAAGTAAGTGTGACCACGCCTCCAACACTCAACTTTTACACTCGCACATGAAAATGCCTCTGGAAAATAGATACACAATTATATAACTGTACATATTTGAGAAGCAGAAGTAGAGCCTTCTGCACAACCAACAAGAATGGTCCTATTGGTGCTATGGCCCTAGTCTTTTGCATTCAGCATGATACATCACGTAAATACCTAAATCGGATTCTTGCTAAAGCTACCCAGGTGATCTTCCCAGCAACCGCAGAACAGTCTTCTTCTTGGGTAACCCGTCCATTTTTTCTGTATGCGCTCATGAGCGAGGAAGCTGAGGGAAACATTTACCTCAGATTATGACGGGAATTTATTGATGCAGCCATCGAGAAAGTCTAGAACTCCTCTGACCAGAGATCTGGTCTTTGTCCCGCCCCACAGCCAATGAACCAATGACAGCTAACTCCAAACCGGCCCGGTCTGGCCAGCCCAATTGGAACCACAGTTCTCAGGGTTCCAGGGAGCGAGGTGGTACCGGGCTGGAAGTGCTAATAACCGGGTCCAGCAGTGCAGTGCAAAAGGGGCTTAAGAGACAGACTGGGTTTCCCTGGGGTTGCTAGGTAAAAGTGAAGTGAGACTCAATAATTAAGAGGTTTTTGAAATGGCTTGTTTTCAAGACACCAAAAAACACTCATTTATTGCCGAAATCTTTTTTTTAATCGCTTGGGCTGCTTTTAGAAGCAGTTAAGACCCAAATGAAGTACAAAATATTAATTTTGCATAATACGTGCCCCTGTGGATGAATTGACACAGCATTTTGGCTAGATGGTGTCATAAGTAGTACAGTTCTAAATGTGTTGGGGATGATCCAATGACAGATACTTGGAGCACAGAATTAAAATGATGGAAATCTCCAGAAGCTCTATATGGTCTGTATTTTAAAGCTGAGCTAAATCTATTAAAATCAAGTAAGTGGCAGCTTTAGAGCTACACTCATCTGCAGAAGCTGCAGAATTATTTCACCACCAGAGGAGTGGGAGGAGGATATGAAGGCAAGCGTTTCTCATGCATATCCGCCCATTTCACATTTAAAAGCAAACAGAAGTCAATCCACAGCAACAAAAATGTGTTTGAATAAAAAAAAAATTTTAAAAAAAGCTGGAAGATTGTTTTATTTGTTGTTAATATAAAACAAGCAAACCAATGGATTACGTAAACCAGGCAGCTTTCCCACTCCATCCCTAAATGACACTACTTTCATTAAACAGACAATATGCAATTAGAGCTGTCTGGCAGGTAATTAAGCCTGACTAAAGAACTATAATTTACTGTAAATAAAAGACTGTGTAACAGAGACAAATAAATGCTCCAGATTTCAGCCTCTTCGCTGTTCATAAGCTGTATCAAATATTTAGGTGATAACATTAAATTTTTCATTGAGGTGACTGTGAGAAGCGAAGAATGCCTGGAATTACCTCATTTGCTCAAAAATGCCAGAAAAGTAAAAAAATAAAACAAAAACCACCTATTTAGTGAAATCACGAGATTTTGATAAAAGAGCACGTGAAAGTTGTGACATTTAAAATGATGGTTGGGTCCCAAATAGATGTAAAATGATTTAGTTGTTTCATTTAAGATTTTAAACAACAAATAAATAATGCTATACTTTACAACTTCTTTGTGCCCACAAAGAGGAAAAAGTTTTCTTAACTCATTTTTGACTTTCTAATTTGGTAAAAAGCCTGGTAAAAAAAAAAATAAAAAACAAAGATCCATTGTTGCATTTGTCCTTGCGAATCAACAATGTTCAAAGTACATTCTCTTTTGTCACATATTGAGCTTGAAACTCATTTTTGTCGGTGCGTTTCTCCTTGCAGTTTTGAATTAATGAAGAACAAATCCTTTGTAACAAGAAACACTGACAATTTCACCTGAAGACAAGCAAATAAAAGTTTGAGAACTAATTACTCACATAGCCAATATTCTTGCCTTTAACCTTAAAACAAAAAAACGTTCTGCACATATTAACACCATGTTTTATATTTTGTTTCGTTCTGAGTAACTCTTTTTCTCCATGTACTTCAAATAACAGGTCATCTTCTAACAATATATTGGATATTTTATACCTTCACATATTTCTATTAATATTTACCCTTTCACAGATTTGAGTTGTTATTTTTTGGGATTTACACTCCTTTAAAGAAATTTGAGTCCATTCAAGATTGTTTTACTTTCAATCATATCGATTTTGACTAGGCAACTTTATTTTTTTTAGCCTCTCAGAGACAGACTTGCCGGGTTGTTTTGGATCAATGTCCCTTTTGCACGATGTGCACTCCAGCTTTAAAATCCCAGCTTTAAAATCCCTAAATGATGGCGAGACTTTTATGATTTACTGGAAGAGAGCACAGTCCAGTATAGATAATTAAGCATGGCTTTCTGGAATGCTGTTACAATGGATATAACCGGACGCATTCCTTTCAAAACGTTCCACTTCAGGTCCCCTTGTTCTCAACCAACAGAATAATTGTTGCAGTGGCAAGCAAAGTATCAGGCAACTGTTACTACAATCCAAACAATGCTTTGCAACATTGAAAACTTCTGGGGCGATATATTTGTGGATTGTATTGGCGATCTGCAGGAGAAGTAAAGCGGTCCAGAACAAATTCTGGTTAAGATCACCACTGCACCATGTTTTCTTCATTTCTGGCTCTCACTTTATTGAAACGTTTAACTGTCAGAGCTAGGAAATAAATACAGAAGCACAACCTCGTTAAAATGGGAACTTTTATCTTTTATATCTTATTGAAATACAAATGTAAATATGTTCTTATTTAAGTGGGAACGGTCGTAACAGTAAAGGGGCAGCACTTCGTGGCAGTGTCGTCTGGAAGAAAGAGTGAGAAGTAATAAGTATTTCTGGTAAATGTTCAGCATTTGTACAATTTGAACTTTTTCAGTCATTCACACACTGATTGTGCCAAACAATCGCGCCCTCTGACCACCATCAACAAGAGAAAAGGTGGGTTTAGTGTCTTGCCAAATGACGAATGACTGAGACGGATGAAAATGGGATTCAAACCAGCTCTACCTCCTGAGCCACTGCTGACTCCACATTTTATGTGTTTAAAACATGAATGTTTCTCAAATGTAAATTTATTTCCTAGCTTGGGCAGCCATCAATCACTCTTGTAATTTATGGCCATTTCCAAAGCTGCAGACACAAAGTCTTAGAAATGGCTTTGTTGCTCCTTTATAGATTGCAAGCCTACTTCATGATGTCTGACAGGTTCTTATCCGGGGTAGACAGTAATTAGTCCTGCTTATGGCTACGTACGTACAACTCAGCTTTCCAAAAATGTGGTTATTCACAATAAATATAGGACTTAATAAATAAAATCTCCATCTTACAGCATTTTATGTTTACCCTGTTTATATCTCTGCTGCTTTGAAATCAGCAAGTATGACAAAAAAGAGACAGATGCTATTTCACAGCCTTGTACATTGTTAATGTTTACAAAATAGCTCCTAACAATCTCAATGAGCAATCACATTGGCAATACCGCACTGATTCTTGTATTTATGTTAAATTATAGTAATGTCTGCATGAAATAACATTAACCAAACAGTACAAGAAAAAATAAGCCTGGAAGCCTCGGGGTTTTGACAAAAACAGCTAACTTTAACGGCTAACTGGAAGGTTAGCATCGAGCTAACGGTCCGTTAACCCAGTCGGCTTCTCCATCTTCTCATAACAATGGCTGTCGGCTCTATTCGCACGACAACAACAGAACCGGGCCGAAGCCGACGGTATACAAAAACAAAACAGTGACAACACAACAGAAACAACTCTCCGTTGTCGCTTTACAGCAACAAACTGCGTAAATCCCCGTCGGCTTTGACGCAACGCATCTTTTGTTAGCTTGAAGTGAGAAAAGGGTGCAGTCCTGTTCACAACAAGCAGGCCCCGCTGATCCCTCTCTGTTAGCTAGCGGGCTATCGGGATTTCTGCTCCCTCTCAGCCTCCGCTGCTACAGCGACTGCTTCGCGTTTTCCTCCCACCCCTGCGAAGATTTCTTCCCCAAAACGCCCCACTCACCTTGGGTGTAGTTTAGCAAGTAAACGAAGAGGAAAACTTTGAGTGGAAGCGGAGGTGACAAATCCATTGTTAGAGCATTGATGCCTATTTCACTTTATTGTCCTATTTAGATAGGCGCAGACGCCCTGTGTGTTTATTGCAGCTTCCTCTCATCGCCTCCTCTCTCCAGCTCCAGCGTCGTGCCGTCACACGCAGGGCAGCTGGGATCCCTTCCCCCAAAAGCGTTCAGGATCCGAGCCCGAATGCATCTCAGCACACCCAAGACCCAGCTCTGATTGGTGTTAAACGGGATAAATCCACCATTACAGGGAATTTACGTCAGTTACCAGTTCTACTGGCGCATTATATTACATGCGCAGAGATGGTAAAGTGCCTAAAGAGCAGAACTACTTCTACATATTTATACTGAAGTTAAAGTAAAATTACTCAAGTTAGAGCAGCATTACTGCAACATAATTATACTCACGTTAAAGTAAAATTACTCAAGTTAGAGCATCACTACTGCAACATAATTATACTCACGTTAAAGTAAAATTACTCAAGTTAGAGCAGCACTACTGCAACATAATTATACTCACGTTAAAGTAAAATTACTCAAGTTAGAGCAGCACTACTGCAACATATTTATACTCAAGTTAAAGTAAAAGCCCCCAAAATTACTCAAGAGTAAAAAAGTATTTGCTAAAAAGGTGATCCAAACATTAAAAATTTTATATTTAAAAATTACATCATCAGATGGACCACAATGTAAAGCTAAGTGGAAATTTTGGTATTGTAAGGACAAAAATGACAATAATTCACATGAAACTGGGAGGTAATAATAAAATTACTCAATTAAAAGTAAAAACTGCAGCATAATGACTCATTATACTCATAAATTTTTTTTGTTAAAAATAAGAAAAAACTGCTAACTGATCAAAACAATCGCTTAATATTTAAAAATTACATTATCAACGGACCAAAGTGTAAAGTGAAGTGGAAATTTTGGTATTTTCAAAATGAAAATTTAAAAAAATTCCATCCGTTTTTTTGTTACTAATTCACATACGTAACATAAAATAGTTAAATCAGGAACAAGAACATGTAACCAGATCAGTTTCTTTCAATATGGAGTTTATTAAATTTTAACAAAAACTGCAGGCCTGTCTGTGTTTTGGTTAAAACATGTTTGTTCTTCATTCAGTGAAGTTACTCACAGTGGATAGAATATAAATTTTACTCCAATAAAAGTAACAATACATCTTAATAAAATTACTCAAGTAAAAGTAAAAAGTACAGCATAGTAAAAGTACTCCAAAAATTAATATTTTTTAAACATGAAAAATATGTTTTTTGAAATTAATTGTAAGATATTTCTTAAACAAACTTATAAACTGTGACCAATCAGCATAAACACAGGTATTTCATTATTAGGACGCTGTGTGCTTGGAGTCATTACAAACGATTTCTCTGTTTTTATGATCTAATTTTATCCCCACAGCCGCCCACCCACCTACCTACACTCACTCCCATTATTAGCTGCATGGTTGTGCTGCAAGGAACTGGTGTAAATCTGTTTCAAGAGATCATATCCAGAGCAAACAAAAACAGTGAGATTATTAAAAAATAAATAAATAAATAAATCTGACCTTTTAATTTTTCAAGTAATCATGAGAATAAATTGCACATTAATTACACAAACTGTTTCATAAATGTATAAAAACAACCCTCAGACTTCGTCTTTGGTACCAGCTGATATTTAATACATGAGTATCAAATCCTCATCATTATAGGCAATTAACACAGTAATTATTTGAAGGAGAAACTCGTGGAGTTGATGCATATTGAGCTGCCAAGGAAATGTGATTTGTTTTAGTTGCTTGGTAACCTGACATACTGATGATACATGTTTCTATTATAATAGAAGAATAAAGGTCCTCCTGGTGGTTGTATCCATTCATGCATTAACTCTAATTATCTGCAAACCGCCTGCCTCTGATTATCTCTTCTCTCTGCTATGATGCTCATCATATGGTGTATTTTATAGGGCAAGACAGAAGGTCACATCTTCTCAACACTTAGATAAAATATTTACTTCAAGGAGCTATTTTTTTTCAGAATGGACTGGATTTTAAGTTGCTAAGTTAAAAAAAAAAGATTTTGGTTAACAATTTTGACATTTTTAGTCTCCCATAATTATTAATTTGTACACAAACAGCTTAAGATATGTACATTCAATCGAGAAAAACACATTTTGCACTTATCAACAAGCTTCAGGAAACAATAACATCTTGTTGATTTTATTAAGTTTCTGCAAAATTACTTGTTTTTCCCTTACACAGACCAGGCTTTTAAGGCATTGTGTCAATGAATAAGTTTAATGCTAGTCTGCCTCATTCATTCCAAAACCAGTTTGTTTGTTTGTGATCATTGACCTCTTGAAACACTCAGATGCTTCCAGGTTTGAACCAAATGATGAGGTTTTCACCAATTGCAGTTTTTAGCTGAACGCCGATTATTGATCTTTCAAAAGCCGGATTTTACCCAATACCAATTTTTTTTTGTTTGAAATGTCGCTAAATATGGGAAGTAAGAAAAATGGTCACCATGATTATTAACAATCCAGAAACTCCCAGGACTCAAGTTAACCACAAACTGGAAGCACCACTAAAAGGTTGCCAACCAAAAAGGAAATGTCTGCATTTAAAATAAGAGATTCAAACTTGACTGAATTTTAAACCGGCCCACATGGACAAGCAAAATGCTTTTTGGAGGAAATTTTATGGTCAGATAAGAAACAGATGGCACTCTTCAGGCTTTCTAACTGAAAAATACTGCCAAGCATGGATTTGGTAGCATCATGGTGGGGGTCTGCTTTTCTGCTAAAAGGCTCTTGAGCATTTGACAAGGTAATTGGAGTAATAAAGACAACTTTTTCCTAATTATTACACTTAAAACCAACAACTGGGAGTGGAAACAGTTTGGCGTTCGAGTTGGAAAATGACCCCAAAAAAGCAACAAAACTGAATTAGCTAAGGTTCAGAAATGACAATGACCTCATTCCTGGTAAGAATATGTGAATAATGTATAATTTGCAGTTTGAAGCACTGCAGAAACACAAAATCTTACCAAGTATTTTTGGTTTAGTTTCTATTGCGAATATCTCAGTACACTTGAAATAAGAGAAAACTAACTTACAAGTAACTTTTCAGCAAGACGTAGGATCTTTTTAAAAGTAAATAATTCCTTTAAAGTAAGACATTTGAAATAAGACAAAACTAAGTTATTTGTACTAGAACCTAAACCAAAAATACTTGGTAAGACTTTGTTTTTGCAGTGTGATTACTTCAAAAAATGTGTGTTTACTCTGCAACCAACTAAACCACACTTAGTCACATAGAAATTCAAGTCCTTAAGAGTCAGTAAGGTTGTTTAGTCTCTAAAAGGAAGAATTCAAATAAATGTTTAAATGCTCAAAATATAAACGGCTTGATGATTGTGTGTAACCTTCTGACTGGGACTGTATGATAAATGCAATTAACTAAGTAGAAGTCATGATGCAGATGAGGGAAGACATCAGAAATATATCAAATAAGAAAACTTATGATGAACAGCCTAAAAGTTAAAGTTTTCAGTTGAGTTTAAAATTGTTTTGTAGTACGGATCAAAATATTCTTCAGCAAAAATCTGTGGGAGAAATTACACAAACATTTCTTTTTCCTTTCTTTGTTGCCGGATGTTTCCGTTTTGGCAGATAAATGTGTCTCAGTAGAATCTATTTGCTTATTTCCTGCAGACGGGCTCCGGTGGCCGTCACGTGACACACCTCGACGTCGGCCCCGAGTTTCTGCAGCTCATCCAACCAGATCTGCTGCTTCTGAGACAGACGATCGTTGGGCCCCTTCACCTCCACCAGCTGTTAGAAGATTTCCAATATTCAGATATCGCAGAGGAAGCCATCAATCACATAAGAGGACAAAAAAAGACATCAACCTGACTTTTCTTTTCTTAGAAATTTAGATTTTTTTTTTTTTCCTTAAGAATTATGACTTTAATCTCAGCGTTTTGCGAGATTAAATCCTGAGATTTGACTAATCTCAGAATTAAATTTTTTTTTTCTCTCTCAGAATTCTGGCAATAATCTCAGAATTTTGACAATTTTCTCAAAATTCTGACATTTTTCAGAATTGTAAAAAAAAAATTCCAGAATTCTGACATTTTTTCCTCAGAATTATGACTTTAATATAATTAAAGTTATGTGAGATTAAATCCTGAGATTTGACTAATCTCAGAATTCTACTTTTTTTCTTCCTCAGAATTCTGACAATTTTCTCAAAATATTGACACTGATATCAGAATTCTGACATTTTTTTCCTCAGAATTCCGACTTTAGTGTCAGAATTATGACCTCTTTACCTCAGAATTTTCACTTTAAATCTGAGAAACAAGTCAGAATTGGGGGTCTTTTTCCACTGGCACTAATCCTCTTCCGTAAATCCTACGCACAACAAATTTGGCATCAAACCAAGCCGGGATGACTTACCCTCAGGTGATTTTACCTTATAAGTGTTGTTTGAGGTGTTCCACACAACGAGGTCAGGCAAACCTCCTCTGCAGTGTCTGTAGTCTTTGGCCATTCGGTCAATCACGCCACCGAGGAAAGCTCCGCCGAGACATGCAATCAGAGACTGTAAACATCATGGGATAAATTTTATTCTGTTAGATTCAAAAAACAAAGCAGTCAGGGAGAAGTGTACCAAGTGTTGAACATCACACAGTCTGCCAAAACCATCATCTGAAAATAGAAAGAATCAGCTAAGAAACCATGCATTGAATAAAACTAGCTCTGCATTTCCTTCTGCACCATTCCCAAGTGAAACACAGTGGTGGCAGCATCATGCAGTAAATACCTGTGCCTGTTGGAGGGACGAGAAACGCTCCCAGCTAACCAGCGAACACACTTTCCCCTCCTGAGATGTCCAGACATCTGCCAGCATGGCACACAGAGTTTCCACAGAAGCTTCACAGAGAAACTGAACACGAGAGATTATAGCTTCCCGTCTGTTTTCGTAGAAACAGTCGGTGTAAAGATCCAGAGGACAAGTCTGGACAGAAAAGAGGAACAAATAAAAATGTTCGACCTTTATGGGCTTAGTTTAGGGCAGAATGATATGGCTGAAAAATGTATCAAGACGTAAGTGTTTCATATCAGTCTATATCGATAATTAGTGATTAGTTTTTTGTTTTAAATATTTGAACTTCTACCAAACTGGTGGCATGTCTTTTCCTCTTTTATCCAGTTTTCCCTGCATGCTGTTTTGTTTATTTTTGAGCAGTTTTATGACGCAAGGTTGAGAAACATAAAACTGCTGCTGTGCAAGTTACTCAGCAGGTTGTTGCTAGGAAACCAAAGAGTGAGTGACTGAGTTGCTAGGTAACCAAAGAACGAATGAGCTTAACTGACAAGTCAGTTTATCTCCATATTTGCATTTAATTTCTTCAAAAAAAAATACAACAAAAGTAATAATACTAGTTTGTTTTTAGATACGATTTCATTAGGTTCTATTCCATGTGCCTTTTTAAATTTTCACATGAAAAAGATCTATTCTGTTTTTGCTAAATTTTAAATGCATCTTCATTTTAAATCCTAGAAATAGAAATAAAATCATGGTTCTTTAAATATAACAACAATTTTCCTAGTAGAACAGTAGATATTTATCTAAAATTATACCTTGTCTGTATTCAAAAGGCCATACGACATTTAAACAAGTTTTATTTGGCTGACCTGAGGGTAAAAATGGCTGTTTAGGTCATAAATGTTGCGGATCCTTGGATTAGTCGTTCCTTTACCTGGTATGGGTTTCTGAAGACGTCTGGAATACCTTCCATAAAGATAATGTCCCACATCAGGAGACCAAACAAGGTTGAGAATGTTGATCCTTCTCCATGGATTCCTTTCACACAAAAGACAACGTTCTACTTTTGTTCTAGAAGTTTCCTGTATTTTTTGGGGGGGTTGCTGTAAATGGTTTACCTTGGTCAAAGCCTAGTTGTCGGTAATGTGCCAAACTAAGCTCTTCTACAGAGCATATTACAATAGAGTGAGCACTCTCGTCTCTTTCTTCACTTTCTAGTAAAAGAAATCTAGATTTTCCCATGCCGCCTTCATGAGGAAACAGCTGGCCCCGAATGGTCACCTGGAAAGAAAGTTACAGAGAGCTCAGAATTTCCTTTCTTCCTATCTCACACATTAACACACGGTAGACAAACTGACATGTTTAACGTCTTGAATTTGGACAGCAGGAAGCTCTCTGAGTTGGAGCCGGTACTTTTTGCAGCTGGGAGCGTCTTTCATCCGGAGCGCTCTCTGATGGAGGGAGAGTTTGTGTCCTGTGCGCACCAGAGGATCCGACAGCCCGTCTCTCATAGCACAGATAGCCTAAGAGAAATGATGGGAAAAAAACGCCCCAAAAAACAGTTAAAGTAAAACGTTTTCGAGCCTGAGAAAGGCTTAAAAAATCTGAACAATTCAGGTAAATTTTATACACATAAAATAAACAGAACTAAACCATTTTTGGTGTCAGGAAAATGAGCCATTTCAGTTACATTCAACGGGCACCACGCCATTACCTAGCAACCTCAACTGTGTGCCAACATATTTGGTCAGCTTGTTTCACCTCTGTATGCGAGATCGATTGCTGCAATGTTGTTACTTGTGCAGGAAGCTCTACTTCTGCTTTTCAAAGATGTACGGTTCTACAATTGGACATCTGTTTGCAGCCATTTTCATATGCGCGTGTAAACATTGAGTTGGAGGGCATGGCCAACAGCAGCTTCTTCAGTTTTAATCCTATAGGACCTAACGGAGTGCTGGGGATCCAGCCAAATTTGCAGCACCGTAATTTCACAACACTTTGAGCCATCTGAAAAATTCCAACTGTTTCTGAAAGGGGAGACATTGCGCTTTCCAGCCAATATCGGGTTATTACGGTAATTTTACCTCCGCCGTAATAGGAAGTGAAATTAATCTGTTGAAACACTCTTAATAAACAGTAAATTGTAAAAAGGCTAGATATTGAAAGTTCCAGTTGTTGGATAAATGGGCAAACCTATTTACTCACAGGACATTTAAAGAACTGTAACTATGCTGAAAATAAGCAAAAATATCCAGGTGGAGATTTGAAATGTAAGTCATAAAGAGTTTTAAAGTGACAAGACGTCCTAAAACAGCTCATTTTGAAAGGAGATCAACAGAGATTGGACTCATCAGTCTAAAATCTTATTATACAAGAATGACTCAGTGAAAAATGGACATGCTTTGCATAGCATATAAACTTATTGTAACCTGTTAAAGGAAGCATAGTAGGTCACCATTAAAGCTTTAAGATGGATGTTTGCTGCAGCCTCAGTAATACCCATTACCTTTCCTTCAAACAGCAGCTTCACTCACTGGAGCAGCTCTAATCTGCAAGTGTCCTAAACTGCAACGACTTTGGCACAGTAGCCTTTAGCGCTAATAGGATATACACTCATCGTGTGGTAACACTGCAGGCAGAGCAGGGAATTTGGACTACAGGGATTGCATCAGTCAGCATTAGTGTTTGTAAAATATAAATAATGTTTGTTTTTTAAATTTATATGGGTTGTAACATGCGAGTGTTAATAATAAACCAGACAAATAATTGAACAGATTTGTTTTTTGCTTACTTGATCAGGTTTTTTGAGGTGCTGGTGAAAGTTCAGAGCCAGCCTGTCCCACCATCGGCCCCGGCTGTCAGGACAGTAAACGGTCTGCTTTAGTAGGGCCTGCAGCTCTTCTACTGCTTCCTGTTTCATAGCAACAGAGAAATACTATCATTACTAACACAAGGTTTCTAAACAGGAAAATTTATACACTATTAAAGCATTTTTCAGGTAAGTTTTCAAACTTTTCCAGCAGTACACTTTGAAGAAAACAAATCACACACCTGACTGGTCTGAGAACAAAACACAAATTAAACAACAAAAAAGAAAAGAAGCTATTTCAACAATTGTTTTATTTAAACAAAACATAAAACAACCTTTATTTCAACTATACAGATCAATAAATCATTGAGCCATTAGGAAAATTAAATATTAAAAAAATATTCTCGCTAAGTTTTCTGGCATTTAGCAAATAGAAACAAAAATTTATATTTCTAACTAACAAAACAAGAAAATTTTCTCTGATTTAACTTCAAAGAGTGAGAATTTTTTTTTGGTTTTTTTGTATAAAAATATCTGGTTTCAACTGTAAATAACTGTTTCCTTATTTTGCCATTTGATCAAGTGTTATATTACACTTTATTACAAAACTGTTCAGTTTAAATATCAGGCACTTCATACAAAAATTTAAGCATCTTAAAGGATTTCAATATATATGATCCCTGCTGACACATTTAGCTCCATAAACAAAACCAATTTGAATAACAGGCAGACAATAACAGCAGATAAACCTCATAGCGACGGAGCCTCTGTAAAATCTCCACTCCTCTGGATAAGATCCATGTGTAAGCCCATCCTGTAGTGAAGCTGCGGAGGAACACTGGCAGCTCTTCCTGGTGACTGGGTGAAAATTACAATGTCAGCAAACAGGAATTCTACAGAAATAGTACCAACGAAGAAGACTTAAAGTCCTGACCTCAGGTTATGGTTGCTGTTGAGCTCAATCCAGGTTTTTTTGGCAGAAGTGTAAAGCTGCAGGGCCTGATCCCACTGACCCCTCTGCATCGCCACGGTGACCTCTATAAGGGCTCGCATGGACGCTTCATACCTGGTGCAATGCAAGGAGTCGTAAATAAAAATATCAACTAAAGCCTTTTGTGCTGAAAGAAATACAAATAGTATTTACAGCCCACAAAGTTTCAACTTTACAACAACGAACAAGTATTTTATTACAATTTTACGTGATACATCAACAGAAGGTAGAGAAATAATTGTGTACTATAAAGAAAAAAAACAATATATTTTTTTACAAACTAAAATATAAAAAGTAGGGCTTACACTAACAATTATTTTAGCAATTGAGTATTCATCTTTCTTTTAACAGTTTAAGGCTTTATATACAATTTTAGAAGAACAGTAAAGATGCAAATAAACAAATACTTCAGATTTTCTTTTTTAAATAAGAAAATATACGTTTTATTGTTTAAAATGCTATAACATAACATTCCTTAAATGAATTTGCTGCTCAAGGGGTTTGGGGTAAAACATATACAACGGTGTATTTTTATTTTAAAATCAAAATATATAAATATTTTGTACTGTTTTGACTAAATTACAGCTCTGAAGATGTACTTTCACCAAATGGCCTTTTTTGAGTCTGTAAACTCCTGTTAATAATCAAAATTTCTAACTTCGTCATTTTGATTACTAAATTAGTTGACAACTCGATAATCAATTAATCACAATTAATCCGATTAATTTTTTCAGCCCTGCTTCCAACTGAACAAACGCCTTCCTCCATGTTTGCTGCTTCCCTATAAGGCAAACTGCAAAAATCACTTCATATAATAATAATTTAAAAAAAAGAAGCTAATTTGTGACTCTTAAGATAACAAAATGTGACTTCAGCAGGTAACTAAGTGAAAACCTTCTGCAGATCCTTACCTGATGAGATCCTCTCTGACTCGAAACACTTTGGCCTCTCGCTGCACGGCGTAGTCCGGAAAGGCCAGACGACCCGAGTTCACCAACAGGATGGTGAAAAGCTGATTCTGACCTCCAGCTGCCATTTCCTCCTCATCCATCGTGTCCGTCAAAGAGAAGAGCAGCAGGATGCGGGAGAAGACGGCCCGAGGCCCGCGAGACAGACGCACACAGGAGCCTGCAAGCTGCTTCGCCCTTTAAATAAAAGAAACAAAATTAAGATTAAGATTAGTTCTAGCAGCTTTTTATACCCACAAAGTCAGATTTCATATGGTTCATACTCTTTTCCCACAGTAAAAGTGAACGAAAATGCTTTAAAAGTTAAAAAGGTAAGTTTTCACAGTTTCCACCTCCACACTTTGGAGATGAAAATAATACAAGTGTAATAAAGAACACAGTTTCATTGTGTTACATTTATTACTAGATAGATAGATAGATAGATAGATAGATAGATAGATAGATAGATAGATAGATAGATAGATAGATAGATAGATAGATAGTATTTTACACATATTACTAGATAGATCCATTTTATTACAAACTCACAGTCCAAATAACATAAAAAAGAAAACAAATACAAAATTTATTTATTTCAGTTAGCTTGATCAATAAGTCATTCAATCACTGGGAATAATAAATATTAATTAGACTGAAACAACCAAAAACTGTAACGCAAACGGCCCCAAATATGTAAAGAAAGTTACAATAATAATAATAATAATAAATTGTTCTTGCTAGGTTTTTTGGCATTCAGCAAATAGAAATATTTTTGGTGATTCTAGCTAATCTAAAAGAAGAAAGTTTTGTCTAATTTAATTTATGTCTTTTTATTAGGTGTATGAAAATATCTGGTTTCAACTGTAAATATTTAAGCTTTTAATCAAAATGTGCTGCTTGAATATCAAGCACTTTCCAAACTCTGATAACCCCCCAATAAAAATTCAAGAGTTTTCAAGGATTTTAGTCACTCAAACGAACCCTAATCTCACCGTTTCAGAATAACTGTCCCAACTTTGCTCTGACTGGAAGCCGGAGAGAAGAAAGACTTCTGCCTGCTCAGACGGAGAAGACCGTCGACCAGCTGCTGTTTTTGGGTGCCAGAACTGCCCAGATGAAAAGTTTTAGCAAGAGCTTTGAGTTCAGGAGCCGGCAGCAGATCCAGAGCCTCCACAAGATCCTCAAGGTCGTTTTCTTAAACAGAGACGTTCACAAGAAAAATCAAAGTTCAGAAAGCATTTGAAAGGTCCTAGTCAAGGTTTAATTGGACGGATTACTCACCTGTCTGTAGAAAACCTATCTGAACCAGTTCCTGTGCAACAGATCCCAGATCACTGCAGATCTCTCCATAATCCAGTTTATTTACCTGCAGCCACTTCAGTTTCCTCTGAAAGAGCCTCACATACAGCTTCTGAGCCATAACTAGGAGATTCAAAAATCATGACAGCGAGTTACTGGTTATGATTTGACAGAAATAATTCATTTGAAACAACTGTCAACTAATTTGGTAATCAATTAATCATTAACTGGAGTGTAGAAACTCATAAAACTGGTCACTTACTGAAATACCAACATTCTCAGACGAGTTTTTAAGCCAAAACTGTTAAAATATATACATAAATTACTCATTTGAGATATTAAAAAAAATCGTGTGACTGTAAAAACTTTAGCTTCACTTGGTTCAAATTGTGTAAAAAAAAAAAAAAAAATCTATTAAGCACGTTTAACATCAATTATTAATTGGTTGATCTAAAAATAATCAACATATCAGCGCTAAACTGTATTGATGTTAAGTCAAGGAAAGGCCTGAGCTTTTAAAAGTACTTTTTAGCAGCAGATGCATCCTTTGCTACAAATTATCAAGCTTTCAGGAAAGAAATTATTACATTTTAGGTAATAACATTTTCTCTTTTCTTATTTAATAAAAGAACTTATTAATTTGTTTCATTGCATCTTTTGATGTATTGTATAAAAAGGCTTAAGTGGCTGAATAAAAAATCTGCAAAATGTGCTATTTTTTAACCAAATTGGTCGATTAATCGTCAGAATAACTGACCAATAATTGTCTTGTTAAAATGATCGTCAGTTACAAAAATATACCTGACAAGCTCTGGAATCCATGCACGGCAGACATGTCCTCCTGGTTGAAGAGCATCCCGTCGTCCTCGTTCTCCAACACCGCGTGCAGCACGGTCTGGAAGTTACGCAGGTAGTAGGGAAGTGATTGGGCATCTGAGGTTTCCACCTTTACATCTGCATCACTCTTCTCAGACATTTCCTCTGAACTGAAAGGCTTGTCAGATTCCTGTCCTTCTGTCTGTGTGTCCTCTGGATCAAGACAAGATGATGCCTCTCCACTGCTGCCTTCATATTTCGCTTTCTTTCTGATCAGAGATCCCTTGACCCTAAAGGTGGCTTTCTTTTTTCTCTTCGTTTGCTTGGCAGGTGAAGGTTGTTCAGATGAAACCATTGATTGGTCTGATTGTTTTTCTACAGGTGATGATGGAGCTTCAGTCACTGCTGAAATACAATCTTCTGAAGTCTGGACATTTTCCTTTTGGGAACTGCTGGTCGAGCTCATCGGATCTGATGTGTTGCAAACTTCTGCATGTTTCTTGTGATATTTTCTGGATAACTTTGAAGACAGACTTCCTAGGCCAATGGTTCTGACCACAGTTTTGTTGTTTATGTCCCGTGGAGTTTGCTGGTTGTTATTCTTCTTAAAATAAGGACTCGTTTTAGTTTTTGCGTCCTCTTTCTGGTCCTTCTCAGGGGACTTTGACAGATCGCCTCCAGGTGACAGCTGGACCCCTGAATAATCATTCCTCCCTCCAGAAGCTGCAGTGCTGTCTCCTCTATCAAAGTTCTGACACTGCAAATCGATATGATCATTGATCTTGAATCTTGGGACTAATTGTCCACAGAGGGGACAGGCCAGGTTCGGTGGAGGCTGGCTGCTGAAGAAGTTGGTGATCGAAGTCCCAGCTTTAGCATCGCCTTTCTTCTTCTTCAATGACAAGCTTCGCCTCGCTTTGTCTCTGCTTGCTCTTTCTGTCATGCTGAACCGGTTCAGTAAAAATTACCTTTTCTAACGTTTCACCTTGCTGCATACTTCGGGAAAATATAAATACAGTTAAAGCCACAAGAACCGTAATGTAATACTAACGTGCTGAAAGCTTACACAACAAATAAACATAGCTTTCCTGGTATGCTAGCAGCATTGTATGTAAAGTGCCGTTCGTTACTGAGCCGACTCAATATGCCGGTTCTTTTAATAACGGTTGACGTGAATTAGTCATGCTACAAGTATATTTTAAATGGAATGGAAACATGTAACCGCTTCTTTAGACGTATGTATGTATGTATGTATGTATTCTTTCTAATATATATATATGTATGTATATATATATATATATATACATACATACATACATACATACATACATATATATATAAAAAAAAAAAATTCCCTTCTCACCCACCGCGGGTGGTTCTTATCCTCTGAGCTCGGGTCCTCTACCAGAGGCCTGGGA
>CAEGAD010095082.1:0-135729 GCA_903067055.1 Poeciliopsis paucimaculata | reverse complement strand
TATATATTAAATATGCTGAAGGAAAACAAATCCACTAACTGGTGAATTTTCCAGGAAAAACATGGAATTATGTTCAACTGTTCTTCAAAAAGGGCAGGTTGAGACCAAATCACCAGACTGAAGACTTTTGTCATCCAGTTTTTGGCAGAAATAAAAATAAGAAAAACAATCACGCAAAAAGAAATGATTTATCATGGGATAAATTTATTGTGACATACTGTCAACTATGTTCACTAGCAAATAAGTAATTTGGTGTCTCGGTTTCTAGATTTTTTATTTTGAAGGGGAGCTTTAGCAAACGTCAAAGTGTCACATCACTCTGACGTAAAATAAAGCTCTTTAAACCCAGAAAGGCCTTGCCTCAAGTTCCCTGTGACTGAAATAAGTTCACTGAAGCAAATAGTTTCTTTACAGAGCAAGAAGCCAGGTGACCTCTTGTCGAAGTTAACTGAGAACACCGATGTGCAGAACCTTGCTGAAGGGTACATCAGCTGAAGTAATTACGGTGCCAGAGCGCTGCTGTTTGAGTCTGTCGGGCTCAGACTAATAAGCATCACATCATTTGATCTTTAGTAGCAGGCAACTAACGACTCATTAGCAGAAGATTTGTGATTTTCATAAGTGTGAGTTTTGCAAACAGTCTCAGTCTTCATCACTCAGTGGAGAACTGAGCACATCAGAGACTGATGGCCCTTTCTTTGTTTCCTGACAGGTAAATTGCATCCCATGCTTTCCCAGTTCATTGATGTTTAATTCTTTTATCTCTAATTTATTCCCATAACAGTTTGTGTTTTAAAGAGCAGGACCCAACATCTGATTCACCTGCCTGGGTTGAGGCCCCAGAACATGAACTGTGTGGTGCTCTCTACACTAGCTGCGTCCAAACTTTTCACTACATGGGCCGAAAACATCAAATTGAGAAATTTATAAATATTTTTTCTATTTTAGATTTTAAAAGTTGTAATTTTAAGGTTAGTTTTTGGGGCAAAATGTCTGCCCTCGTGCCTGGATAACTAAACAAAATGCAATAAAACAAATAAGTCTAATTTCTGTGGAAATATTGAGATGCCACTATTGGCATCTGGATTTATTCAGTCAAATTTCACCAAAATCTCCTATTGAGTAAAATGTGGCTCCATATTTGCGGTCTTATTTACTGTGAGATAGAATTAACATAAAAACATTTAGCGGCAAAAGAAGAGTACTCTGTCTTGTGGATCTTCTGCAGGGTAAAGTGGAAGTAAATTTTGAAAATGGTAAAAATGTTATTTTGTTTAAAAGTGTTGACTGTACGTGTTGGGAGGTGTCTGCTTGGCCCATGTCTTTACAGAACCCAAAATATAATAGTATTATCTCAAGAGACTTGTTTTATATGCAAAAACTGGTTACTGGTTTCAAACCTGAAAAGAATAAAACTTCTTCCAGCATCAAAATCTGCAGATTTTTTTTTTTTTTTTGTAAAAGAAATTACTAAGCAATTTGTACCCGTTTACAAGTTGAATTACGTTTTAAGAATCCAGCTCCATGAGAGAAATATGTAGAAAAAATATGTTGAAAAATATAGTAATTATTACCTCAGTTTTATGAGAGTAAATAAACAAAATTTCACAAATACTGAAAACTGCTGCAAAGCATTGAAAACTGCAAAAGAAAAAAAAAAAAGTTTTTTTTTCAGGACTTTTCGTGTTGTGTACGTTATCTGATTCATGTTAATGACACAGAAATGTACATTAGAGTCAGTCTTTGCATCATGCTGAGTTGAACCGAAGACCCAGAATGAGACATGAGGACTGGAATGCAAGAAACTTTTAACAGCAAAAATAAGATTTAAATATGTAAATAAAAGCATTTCTCTGCAATAATAAAGCTCATTTAATATGAGTAATTCTAGTTTTAAATGTTGGACTCAAGCCTTTATTTTCACACTAAAACTTAAGTAAGGTTTGACATGGCATCTCGCAGTCAGAGAAGCAGGGGTATTTGTACATTTTCACTTTGTCATCCAGGATTTGAATTCGTATCTTTTGGGCTTTAAACAGTAAAAACAAAAAGTGAGGAGGAGCACAATAAGTTTCAACAACATTCCTGTTGAACTACCAGTGTTTGTGTGTTTAATCTCTCCACGTTCTGTAATTACACATTAGGTTGCATGTCTTGGAGCAAGCTAATTTTCCCATTAGGGGCTATAAAAACCTGAAGGTTAACTTTCTTAGTCGTCCCCTGAGGCCTGAATTTATAAATTTAACCGACTCTGCCTCAAACATAATCAGTGTCCTCAGATGTAACTTCATTTTACAGCTAGAAAATCCAACGTTGGTTAATTGTCTTGCTCTCTGATTCTTTTCAGTCAACTAAAAACGGATTAAGTGACCTGGGAAAACACCCAGTCAAAACTCTGGGGGGTTTTTGTCTGCAACTCCTGATCTTATTTTTATCCTTCCGTCCTTTAGTTGAGCTAATATTTTCAGCCTCATCGACAGTCAGCAGTTCCTGCATCAGTTTAGTCTCTGAACTGCTATAAAGGTGATCTATTTTGCTTCTTTAAACAGGTTAGAATTATGTGTGACACAAAAAATGTCCATCACATTTTTTGCAAAACAATTATTGTAAAATACTGAGATTTTAGTTTGGTCAGTTCTGCCTATCTTGAGCTCCTTTAAGAATGATGTTATTTTAGGGCCTCTTGTCACTTTAAATCCAAGTGATTTAAAGTAAACATTGAGTTTGGGGTCACACTTCTAAACTCAATGTTTATAATCGCATGTGAAAATAAAATAGCTGAAAATAGACTCCATATATCTTTAAAAAGCAGAAATGGAGCCTTCTGCACAACAAACAAAAATGCAGAAAGCAGCTAAATGGTCAGTAAACAACAAAACACTTGTGCTTTCCAGAAGTCATTGTACAACACATAAAACCAGCTGACTAAACATGCCAGAGCTCCACTTGGGTTGGCTGATTTGTGGTGTTTTTGAAGTTTTTGAAACAGTACATTTTCCAGAAAAAAAAGCAGCTGAAACCAAAAGGAAAGTACAAAATCTTTCAAAATGTGAAGCTTGAATAATAGTTCTCCTATAAGAATGGCCTAAGATTTCTGCCATGTGGAAGATGGGGATGGAATTGAGGGATTTAATTAACAAAATGGAATTTCACATAATCAGCTGATGTCAGTTGGGACCCAATCTTAGATAAGCAAAAGACAGATGGATGATTGGCATCTTGATCTATATCCAACAATATAATGTATTTTTAAACAGTATTTTGAAATGTAACTTCTTAGATAGACACCAATGTTAAAATAAATCAATATGATGAATTGTTACGATGGGTACTGGTAAAGAACCCAATTAAAAGAACAATTAATGGCATCCAGGTATGCAGATTTTATTGAACCTCTGTGGTTATTTTCCACAAGTAGAGGAAAAACTTTCATACTGTGATGAATACCTTCACTGCAGACCTAAAACTGAAAAAAAAAAAAAAACAAAGCAAAAAAAACCAAAAAACAGATAAAACATGGAAATACTGTTTTCAGAAACATCTTCATCAGTGTTAGCTTCCTAGTTATTCGTCTCTGACTTCTCATTACTCTTCCTTCTTCTGCATGAGTGAAACACCATGGGGGATCCAGGGAAGGCAGACTGCAATCAAGATGAAAATTACTGCTCTTTCTCCTGTAAGCAGCAGCAACAATCAGCAGCAAACCCGGAGATGTTTACCTACTGAACCTCCTCAGATGTTTCGTGACTGAGCTGGTGCCTGAAAACAGACCTCATTTTTATTTCCCATTGTACCAGCCGCATACGGCCGTATTCTCTCTATAGGAACAGTTCCCAATGTCTTCAGGCAAACAAAAGTGTAAACAGAGCCAGATCAATGGAGGAAGCAAATGCAGAGCGTGGAGAGGAGAAAGGAAGAACTACATGAATAAAAGAGGAAAAAAGATCAAATAAAAATCTTTGAACTAGAAAAACAAAGTTCCAAATGAAATAAGCCTAAAAAACACAGTTTTTAAAGGGAATTAGTATTCAAATTTCACATTTTACACATTTTTGTATTTCTAGTTGCTTTTAAAAACAACCCCAGCACTTAAAAAGAAACAACCAGCAGTTTTTAATGAGTTAATTTCTGGTGACTAGAAAATGAGCTAATTTGAAAAATCTGACGAATGTTAGGTCACAATTCATATGCACAGCGCCGTTATCAAGCAACCCCAGTGGAACTACAAGACATGTAGCCAGCTGACTTTAGTGCTATATACGTTGCGTAATGGCTACTGGAAAAGACAAGTGCTTTGTTGTTAACTTACCATCCACAAACTACTCGTTACATTCTTACAGGTTGTGCTGGATGTATAATTCAGCACAACCTGTAACTCGCACGTGAACATATAACTTATAACTCGCACGTGAACATCTGTTCACGTGCGAGTGTAAATGTTGAGTTGGGGGGCGGGGCGTGGCCAACAGAAGCTTACTTTGATTTAAAGTGACAAGAGGCCTTAAAGCAGGTAATTCTGAAAGGAGCTCAAAATGGGCAGAACTGGCCAGACTAAAATCTGATCATCTAAGAATAATTTTGCGCAAGAAATGTAATCAACATGTTTTATATAAACCATAAACCCACCCTAACCTGTTCAAGGAAGCATATTAGGTGACCTTTCATTACTAGGCTACACCGTTTGTGCCGTCTCGCTCCAGGTTTACAAGACAAAATAACAAATTATTCTTTTTTATCATTCTAATAACTTTAGATGGCACAATTACTCAGAAATGACTTTGCTCCTCATGAGTGCATTTCACATCTCAAAGGGCAGTCTTGCATGAAACTAACATGCTAGTTCCATCAAAAGAAAATTGCTCCAGTTACACCTGTTTTTGAGAACTCGCATTATTAATGCACCCTGATACAAAAAGCAGGGCAAAAATCACACCTGGTGCAGGCTGCACCACCGGCCTGAAGTGATGATTACATCCAAGAACCTTATGTTTATGATGAAGGCTATTTTTGAAGTGAGCAAGGGAGACATAACTATGGGCAAAAGAAAAACACAACCAATAGCAATTTGCTTCTAGGACACCTTAAACAGTCTCACTCGGATGTTAAATTGAAAATCCTATTATTTTTCAGGCTGACTGATGACTCTCCAGATGCCACTGCGCTGCACGGGCCAAAATCACTGCTATAAACCAGCTCAACAAGCATCACAGCTCTTTATACAATAGGCCAAATTTAGCCGGACACTCCACGTGTTGGTGTGCAAATCTGGGAGCTGGATGTGTGTAAGACCTCAACAGCTCGCAAGTCAGGACAGAAATACAAAAGTCAGACAGTGCTTTTATAAGAACCTCCAGGCTACTTTTCTGAAATCCAGAGGGTACTTGTTAGGGCTGGGCAATTTGGCTACAAAATAAAATCTCAAACTTTTTTTTATTCCAGATCTGAGATCTGGCAGTATTCTTTATTTTTTCTCACTTTCTTTTCTGAAAAATAAATTATAAATGAAAGTATTTTCAAAAAGTGACTTTTATCTCAATCTGAGTATGTCCGAGTATCAAAGCGAGATTGCGTAAATTTTCATTTGAATGTGAGAATACAGTCATAATATTATTATGATAGAATTTAACAACAACAACAAAATAAAACTGCTTATAATTAAAAAAAAAATTGTTTTAATTAGGAAATGCTTAGTTATGAGGATCTGATGTGACCAGTTCAGTTGTTTCTTCAAAATAGACAAAGTTGCTCAATTGCTTCAAAGTCCTGCTGCTGACAATAACTTCATGCTGATAAATTACTTTTTTTATAAAGCGTTAAGTATTATTTGTAAAATGTATGCCAAAGTGTAGCTGCACAATATGCTCATTTTAATGTTTTGCTACTTTTTGTTGGAGTTCTCGTAAAAATATGGCTTTATTCTCTTATTAGTTTGACTCAATTATCAGAAAACTTTTTTATCAAAATAAAAAATCTCAACTTGTCTCTAATTTTGACCTCGATTCAGAGTGAACAGTGTAAAAAGTCTAAATTTCCAAAGATGAAATCTTCAAAAACAACAACATTCCACTTTCCTCCAATTTCATCCTTTTGACAGTTTTTATAGGTCTTTCGTGAAGAATCGCACAAATTTATGTAATTCCTGACCGCATCGGATAAACATTGCTCCAAAGTATTTATGTCACCTGCAGATACAAAAACAGATAGTGGGAGCAGACCAGTTGATCCACAAACACAAACAATGAGAATAACTGAACTAAGTGACAAGACAGAAGAAACAGACACAGAAATGATCAAAAGAGAAAAGTGAGACTAAAAGACGGGGATGAAGATTCACCTTCCAGCAGGACAACAACCGTAAAGCCATAGCTAGACATGCAAAGACATGATTTAAATCAGAACATATACAAGTGTTATAGTCCAGAGCTAAAACCTACCGGAAATACAGTATGTGGCTGAACTTGAGCCTGATGTTTTACCGCAAATTTGAAAAAAATTTGAAAAAAATAAAATACAATTTGAAAAAAATAAAAAATAAAATAAACAATAATAATAATAATAATAATGGAATATTAACATGGTTCTGTTTTTGAAGACCGCAGAAAGAAACTACAGGCGTACTTCAGTCTGAGGCTGCTTGACTGCATGTGGGTCACAGCGACCTGCCCTGACTGATGGAATAATGAATCCTGACTCCTACAAAAAATGTCAGGACATTTGTCTGTGACCTGAATCTTAAGAGAGAGCTGCTCATGCATCAGCAAGGGGCAACAGGTCTGACATCTAAAAAAAAAAAATCAGCCAAATATCTGAAGTTATTATCAATCAGACATAAAATGCACTTACAGTGTAACAAAGCCCCAATTCAACTTTCTTTTTGGGATGGAAAACTGTCGTAATAGGAAAATAATAGGCAGAGTTCACACTACAGCCTGAAGTGACCCAATTCCAATTTTTTTGAGGTAATGCGACCTGTATCCAATCTTTTTAAGACAGTTTGAACAACACAGGCCAGATTCTTTTCGAATGCGACCCTTATCTGATACGTATCAGATTCAAATGTCCGGGTTGCATTCATCCGAACTGAACATCACTGATACTCAACAACTGTCACTATTCTGCCCTAGATAAACGGGCTACAACAAAATCCTTTTTAAAACTTGAATCAATTTAAATGTTTTTTTTTTTTTTACACATTTATTATTATATTTGAGTACAATTTTAGTATTAAGGCTTTGCCAGGCCGTTCACTCTGTCCAAGCCTTTTAGATTTCTTGTCAATGAAACAGATAACTGTGTGCGCATTCGGCCTGATAGATCCTCTCCATAAACTGATCTGACACTAATATTCTTTCCATGCATCCTGTTTGCCCATACCTTATTTAACGTGAAATGCAGTGACTAATTTCCTTGCCATCTATTTGTTTTTCTTCCTGCAAGCAGGAAGAATCTTCATATAGTCTGCAGACTATATGAAGATCAACCCATGTGTTGTCTTGTGGGTCAAAAGTGACCCACTGGCATGTTTAGCTGAAGAAAAAATACCTTAAACTATCTTTGTCCAACTTGAAATTGTATGATTTTTCTTAAATTGACCCCATCTTTAGAAAAAGTGATACTTTGTTTATGTTTCCCTTTGGGCTGCAATCCACAAGGGGCTTATGGGTCATTTCTGACCCGTGAATTATAGAACAGCAGAAAAAAGTTCAAAGGTCACACATAAATTGTCTCTAATTCATACACACACACACCTACACACCCAAAGGTTACACACAAACTTTCTCTAACGACACACAAACCTACACACACACCCCTATGCACGCCCACACACACACACACACGCACACACACACACATCAAATAAACTGGCTTGATGTATGAATTGAACTTGTATTTGACCTGCACCTGCAGAAAACCCCTCAAATCACACCAGCTCCCAAACACAACACAAAACAATCTCACACAATAAATACAGATTCGGTTTAAAGGATATAAAGGTGCCCTAAATCAAAGTACCTCTAGTCGATTCCTTGCTGAATGTTTCACTGTCCAACAGGTCATACGTTGTACGTTCACACATACACAACATGTTGAACATACCTAATTTTGCAGGATGTAAAACATAAGATTTTGAACATCTAATGGTCAAGATGTTCAAAATATTTTGTAAATCCTTTAACTGGATTCTCCCGGTTACGTCTTGTGAGCCAACATCGAGCCACAAGCAGCAAACTGAGTAAGATCAGATGTCTTTGGAAAGTTCCTTTGTGAAGGAGAAAAGACCCAGAGAAGAGACAGGAGAATGGATTTATCCCGGTAGGTGATTCCCACATTACAAACCTGTTCTAAATAGTATGTGGCGATCAGCTCACTAACGAGGGAATGAAGCCTTCAAACAACTCCGCGTAGAGACCAAGCACCCTGTGAATAAGTGACACTTTGGGAGTCATCGTCTCTCATCACTTCCAGATAAGAAACAATGACATCTGGGGCTTGTTTCATCTGGTTGCAGAGAAACAAGGTCATTAGTTGTTAAAAAATTCACGAAAGTAAAATGGTAATTTTTGTGGCGCATCTGCATCTTATTTTGAAGAGATATGTATACGTTACTATAGTGACCGGAGTCACAGAGCTTTAAGGCAGGAGTGGAGATGAGAGGAGTGGAGCTTGTGAGTCTTAAGTCTGGTTCACTCGATTTCAGGATTGTAGGCCGATTTTCCAAACTTCTGTGAACACAAAAGTTCAGACTATTTTAAATGGAAAAATAACTCTGCTGGTGATCAGTTCCCACAATTTAGGATTGCCAAACAGTAACTCTACAACACCAGCAACATTTCCTGACCTGTGTTGTTAACACCTGTGGTGCTGCTTGCCTAACTGTTGAGCTCCTGCCCACTAGATCTAACCCTGCTGCTCCAACGTCAACCCTGCAGCATCTAAAGGCTCATTTTAACCTGATTTAAATCCACCTACACATTGTTGGACATCTCCTGCTGTCCACTGCTTGCCCACGTTCATTATTCATACTCTCTGTCTCTGTAACTGCAGTTTGTGTGAATATTTAATCTCTGCATGTCTCTGCCTTTTCTCCACCTCCTGTCTCCTGAATGCTCAGGCTTTTTAAAAACGGATAATACATGCTCCAAACTTATTAATTATGGATTTTTACACACTTTATATTACTCATAAGGACCCTTCCCCTTTGCTGCTTCATAGAGAAAACCTTCTGAACATCTCTTAAAATGAAACTATAGTAGGAAGCTGCTCTGCTGGGCGTACTATTCTAAAGATAGTTTTGACGACACTGGTTTGACTTCCTTTGGCAGGGAGCTCTGTATTTTAAGGTCAGTGCTCCCATTCGGGACATGAAAGAAGCTTTTGCAACCAAATGAATCTAAGCTTAGCTTTACTAGCTGCTTAACAGGTGCTATTATTGTAAAAACAGAAGATTTTTATAAAATAATCAAATGAAATGGAGAAATGTCTTTGGTAGTTATAGGGAAGGGCAATAAATCAACTATACATACATGGGGCTAGACACATAATCAATATTAATAGAAAATACAACTAATACAATACCGCACAGCATTGTGGGAAATGTTGGCAGAGGAAAGCTGATCATGGAGAGCTAATAAAGATTGCTGGCAATTTAACTCACTCTCTGGTTACCTAGCAACAAGCAAAAATAAAATGCTTTTCCTTCATTTTAAAACCAAATTATTTTAACAAGCTGAACCAAATGAACTCATTTGTTTCATGTAGCTTTTGTGGCTCTTAAATGTTTCAGATAGACTCGTGTTATTTATTTTTTTTTTTTTTTTTGAGAAGTTTAACTGAATAAACAATGTATATGTTTATAAACTTAAGAGGAGGACCGGCCAGGAAACACCATGGAATTTTATTATAAAGACTTTGAAGGTCATAACTTAATGCATTATGTCCAATATTTCAGAAGTGATTCCTGTGAAAAATAGGTAAATAATTTAATAAATGATCAAGAAATACTCCATAAGCATGAATAATTCAGTTCTAATCAGTGTAAAGTTTATTAGGAGCAACTGTTTTTGAAGAGTAAACTTGTAAAACAGTTTTTTTGAGTCCCACAAACAGTAAACATACGCCTGGATTAAAGGATGTCACTGAGACGTCACCGGGTAGAAAAAGCAGTAGAAATATCCCTTCCCTTTGACGTTGGTATTTTTTTCCCCCTCCTTTTAAACCCATCTACCACATTTCAAAAGTTTTCCTTATTCTATAAATCCATCAAGCAGACACATTAAAAACATTAAACAGCCCGACTGAGGCTCTTCATCACAACGCACGGCTCAGCATCTGAGAAAGTCGTTCGTGATTTATGTAGATCTCATATTAAAGCCGCGTTGTGAAGAGGACCTCATGTATTATTCACATCAACAACCATGTGAGCGTGCCCCTGCGTGCTGTAAGGCGTGTGTGTTGCCTCGGCTGTACCGACTCATCGCTACGCACCGGATTGATACGAGCAGAAAGACAATGTGTGCAGCTGATAGGGCGAAAACAGACCAGGAAGGTGGGGAATAGTAAAAACAAAGCAACACAGCGGGGAAGAGAGGAAGACAGACTGACTCAGAGCTTCAGAGAGACAGCAGCTCTGCAGGCTCTGATGGATGTGAAGTATTTTACATGTTTTCTAAAGCTTAGAAACATTGCAGTCACATGGGCTCAAAAACAGCACACGCTGCAATTTTTGCAATAAAACCCAGTCTCTGTTGGATTAACGGAATCGTGATTTAATTAGTTTTGTTGGCTTTGTATTATTAGATTAGCTCTTTTCCTCTTAATTTGTAGTTGGGTTCTCATATTTGCTGTGCAAGTGAAACTGCTTTGCTATGTTTCTTACGTTTGAGGACGAGAATGATTAATGAGCTTTGTGAAAGCAGAAAGGTGTGTTTGGCTCGTTTCATAAATTTGCTCATGGTGTCAATATACATTTAACGTCGGAGGAAAACACAGAGGCGGGAGTCTGAGATGAAACTCACAGGCAGATTTGTTCCAGACAAAAGTAAAAAGTCCCAAACAGCATCAAGGTCAAGTAAAGCAAAACAGAGAATGTGTGCAATGTCTACCTTCCTTTCTAGCTTTATAAATGAATGACTGATCAGTCCTTTTTGTAAACAATACTCATGCACATACTTCGTTCAAATCACATTGCTCAATGGAAGCAATATTGAAAAATATTGAAAAAAAAAGACCCCAGGGTAGAACCTTTTGGATGATTCAAAATGAGTCTTGTGTGTAAACCTAAAGTCACATTTATGCTTAGAACCTAATACAAAAAAACTCAGACTTGTTTTCATCCCAATATTTTGAACCCTAAAATTGAAAGATGTATTTTCTCTTTTACCACCAGCAGCCTGAAAAAAGAAGAACACAGTGATGCAAATAAGAAGCTGATATTCTGAGACTGGTGAATGTCCAAGAGAGCTGCTGACCTCAGATCAGCACTCAACATCTAATTAATCATCCCAGAAAATATAACTGGGCCGTTTTAAATATTCAAGGCTCACGCTTTCATGTCATGTGGAATCATCAGAAAATGTAGGTTACTGAAAGGATGCGATGTTGTGTAACTTGTATGTGTAGCTGCAGCAGCTTTAAAAAGAGCCGTCAATGAAAAATGTATGCAGATGCACAGAAAAAAAAAATCAAGCCCATTTTTTATACATCAGGGAATAAATCAAAAATGAGACAAAGAAGGGGACATAGAAAGTCTTCAACAGCAAAAATACACAAAATATGGACTTACGATGGTGAAGTTCATGACCTTGAGGATCCAAATAGTTAGTGCCAGGTTGATCAGGATCAGGATCATTAGCAGCAGGACGAAGAAGTAAAGGCAGCGTTTCCTCCAGCCGTATATTCCCACTTTGTATACTTGTGGTTTCTCTGAACTCTGGACATTGTTCCTATGAGAGCACTGTTCCTGGGTCATCTGAGGAGACAGAGCATGAGGATGATTATGGATGGAACAATATGCCAGCTTCCACTGCAAAAACACAAATTCTTATCATGTGTTTTTGCCTAATTTCCAGTGCAAATGTCTCAGTAGGCTTGAAATAAAACAAAACTAACGTACAAGTAACTTTCTTTTATTTAATATGAAGTACACTAAGCTATTTGCACTAGAAACTAACTTAAGATTTTGTGTTTTTGCAGTGCTTGTGGAGATAAGTGTCAGTAGGTTTCTGCAGGTCTCACCAACACAAATTTAAGACTGTTGAAGACCATTTGGAATGGAATTTAATACCTGTACTACCAGGACAGCAATGTACAAGTCCCATGAATAAATTGTATGGGTTGGGAAACCAAAATTTCAGACCGTATTTAAAGACAACCTATTTTTCTCAATGAATTTAAGACTTCCTTGTCTTAAATCCTGGTTTGAGCCTGACCCTCTTGATGTCTCCATCCTCTCTTAAGACGAGTGGAAACGGGTACAGGGGTTAAAGTACAACCTGACTTATATTTAAACATACAATTTATATTCAATTTATCATTAGTGTACACCAGCTCTGAGACATGCTGCCCTTTATACCTTCTTTCAGTTTTCGGCTTGCTGGACTTTCCCTGCAAATAGTTGAATCCAGGAACAAATATTTACTCAGGATGAAAATCAATAATTATTGTATTTGGGAGCCTCATGAAACCATAAAAACAAAACAAGGTAGTTTCCATCAGTCGTTTGAGTGAAAGTATAAAGTATGTCACCGCTTAATTTTGATGTTAATTTTCATTGTTTCAAATTATTGTGACCGTTTACTCCACAAGGGTGTTAAAAGTGGGGCTTGAGGGCCATTTGTGGTCCCTGGATTTATTTTGCGTGCCCCCCACAACCACAATTCAAGAATAAATAAATTAGGACATAACTACAACTTTTAAGTTAAAATCCACTTACAAAAGTGCTAGATGCTTTTTCAGAATAACAGGCAAACTGGGTGTCTTTCATTCAACAAGGAAAATGTTTTTCTGAAGAAACCCAACACAAAGATTATGGTGAGTGTCACATCAGTGATGTATTACTTTAACATATATAGACAGATATTATAATGAAACAAGACAGAGTTTCCATCTTGGACAACAGATCGACTCTCCTTCTCAATTGTCACTGTATAATTTGCACCCTGCATGACGCCACTGCTGCATTACTATTTTGTTTATTTGCATGCAGAACCATGTAGCTACATCTTCAGCTTCATCGGAGCACAATTTGGCAAAGAAGACAAATTGTGCTCCGATGTGCACAATGTGAATGGTTTTACAACAAAGTAAAACCATTCACATTTAAATTAAGTAGCACGGCTTTTAGTTGCAATAAAATCAGACTTTTGTTATTGCAACCAGGAGGCTGTGCAGGATACACAGCCTCTTTAAAGAGTGACAATATAAAGAATACATCTGAACAGAAGTGCAAACATAAATATTCCCCTCACACACCCACAATCCTGCTCTCTCCTTTCAGCCAATGACCAGCCATTCAGTTTTGGCACCATGACAGACAGTTTAGTTAGCAATCGCATTGACTGATTACCCAATAAGTGGTCTATAACTCTATTATAACCCCTCCGGCCCTCTGACGTGCTGATAGTAGCGATTAATGATGATTCTAATTGTACGGCTGTGAGGACGATGAGGCATTGTTCACTTCCAGCGCTGCTATAATAATGCCCTAATAACTCTGTGGAAAAATACAATTTACTGTCCAGCGCACTTTGCAGGGCAACCCTCACACCACCAAAGCCAATCGTTTTTGACAGCCACACGCATTACCCCTTAACTGAAACAAATGGCAGAAGACAGGGCAACGGGGGGAAAAGTGCTGAAAGCTGCAGGAGACACCAACACTGCAGTCAGCAAAACATCTTCGATCTGTAGAGGGATTTTTATTATTTTTTATGTGATACGAATGAACACGTTGGAAAGAGTTGAGGGCTGTGATTCGATTGGCTCCTAAGCATTTCTTACTCATACTCATGATGCATTCACACATTGATGGAAATTATGCAATATGAACAAATAAGAATAAAAGCTGCATTCACAACTATCCGAAGTAAATGCAACACATTCGCACAGATGTTCTGCAACTTTTAATTTTATCCGAGTTACTTGATGAGTTTGCTTTTTCCAGCTGTTTGGTTTCTTTTCACATAAAAAAACAGTCCAAGTGAACTGACCTGCCTCTAGAAACCTTGTGACAATGTTCAGAAGAGCCATTATACTACCACCCCCAGTGCTAAAGCACTATGCTAACACGGTATTTACTGGAGGCCAACACTACAACACCATTACAATGTGGTATTTAGAATCTACAATCATAGAATCTACAATTTACAGTCAATGAAGCAGCAAAATGAGCTAAAAGTAAATAAAACAGACCTGTGTGAAAAATAAGACAATCAACTCAGAATGAAGTTAATTAATCAATAAAAAAAAAAAAAATGATTAAAAGTCTGTAATTCTCAGGAAATCATTCAGACCGAATCTAAGTCAGCTGGTCCTAAAGGCTCTGGTTACTCATGCTGAATATTTGGATCGGATTTATTCAAACACAACCACCTGCTCCAGCCAATCAGACGCCAGGCTGTTTGATCAGCTTCTTGGCAGTATCCTCACAGCGACACCATGGCCTGCACAGATTAATAAAGCTCCTGATTCTGCACCGCTTGCTTTTCTCCTCGCCGTCTGTGAGCGCCGGCCGCAGGAGAGACCTTCATGATACCTCCCTTAACTAACCTCCGCCCCGTCCCGTCGCCCGTTCAAATCCGGTCCAGTCGGGCTGACGGGAATATTCTGTTTACACCATGAAGCCTGATTATGAAGAAGCACACACACGATCCAAAGGCTGGCAGACAGGTTTCCCATTTCCTCTCCACAGATTAGTTTTGATGTATTCTTGTCTGCTGTGACAGGCTCAGATAGCTGACCCTGAACCTGATGTGGAATGAAACAGATTATGTCAGTAAAAGCTGGTGAGCTGTTGTCAGTTACAAATATTAGAGTTTCAGAGGAAACATTTCTTGTCATATATGCATTTTTAACTCCTCTAAAAAGTTTGTAGAGGCAAAAAATAGAAATTGATTTTTTTAATTTAGTTCAGCTGATGTATCAGTTAAGACACTAATCTGAAATGATTAATCAAATTAAACATGATGAATTGATTACTGAAATAATATTCAACTAAGTAAGTTATCAATTAATTATAACCGACTCTAAAATTGGACAATTGCTGAACGATTATATTAGAGGAGTAAATAAGCCAAAACTGTACCAATGAAAATCGATACATTTTGCTGTCAAGATAAAAAAACTTTCTTTGTAAATATGCTGAACCAAGGAGACCTGGCAAGGTAGTTTTAGCATCACCCGGTTCAAATTCTTACAAAAAAGTCCCTATTAGGCAGGTTGTGTTACCCAGTTATTAATCCAAAGAATAACAAAGAGGTAGACTATTTCTTTAGTTACAGTTGCACCTTTGGCTAAAAACAGCCAGTAGTTACAAAAAAATTTATTTTTATTGAAAAAAGTATTATTTGCTTATTTGCATCTTTTAATGTATTTCTAATATTAATATCCAATATCTGAAAAAGGCTTACGTGGTTAAATGAAAACGCTGCAGAATGTACCAATTTATTTTTACCCAAATATTCGATTAATTGTCAGAATAATAGAATAATCGTTAGTTGCAGTACTAATCTGAAAAAAAATATGTGAGAGAATCATGCTGTTTGTGTGTTCATATGAGTTGTTTATGCTTCAGGTGATTTGATTTCTGAATATGGAGTATAAATGAAGGCCAGGATGATTGGAAAGCCTGCCAAGCGTCTTCCGGTGGGAGGATGGCGTCTTGGCAGAGGAGCAGCAGAACTCAAAGCGAGTCAGATGGAGCGACTTGAACACTCATGTATAAATGCATTACTGATAAGGAAAAGCTGGGTCATGACCCCCAAAATCTGTGCTGCAGGTAATACTTAAAAAAATGAAATAAAAACAAATAATATCCTCTCTAGGCTGCTTTCTATTTTCCCTTCTGTCTGTGACTGGCGGTTCTGATAGAAGTTAACATTTTTCCATATAACCAGAAATTAACTGTAAAATTTGTCTCTTATTGATCATGTATTTGTCTCCCACTGAAGAAATATGTCTTAGAAGAAGGGTAACAATGATGCAATACAACAAGGACAAACAAAATGAGTAACAATACATACATAAAAACTAACACAAAAGACATACATCAAGTTCTGTGTAAACAAAAGCACTTAGGTGCACAATATTAATATCAATAGAAACATACTAATGCAATGCATGTCCAAAGTACATTCAATCTCTTTCATGCAATTTGTGATCATTTGTGATATATATATAAATATATATATATATATATATATATATATATGGGATGGTAGGAGTTCCAAGCAATGCCTGAAAATGAATAGAACATGTTTTAATTCAAGGGAGTACAACCTTATGCAAGCAGCTTGTTGAAGCTTCTTCTTGCCAACACGTTCCTCAAATTAACAGTGTTTGCTTTTTCTCATGTAATTAGAGGATTTTAAGGGTGGAAAATGTTTGGAAATTATTCATGAAATCCTCCTGTTTTCGCAGGGGTGTGCAAACTTTAAACATCCTCTCCAAGAAGAGGTTTCTCATTCCTGTTTCATTTCTGTGGTGTATCTTCTACAAAACAAACAGCAGATCATAGTAAATAAAACGTCTCGGGGAACTGCACTGGAATTTGGATCCCACTGGTTCCTATGGAAATCCCCCAGGAGCAGGCAGTTATAACATTGCCCACAGGCAGGAACAGGCTATCAAAGGAAAAAAACAACGTGGGTCCTGGCGGGCCAATGGTTCCGGTACTTAAACCCAATGATGAAGTCAGCAAACACAGTGAATAAAGTTTGAGAGGAAGCTTGGAGGTAAAAATGCAGCGATTTCCCGGTTGCAAAACATGCTTGAAATATTAAAAGGACATTTGAAGCAGGAATAATAAAACAAACAACAAAAAGGTTTTCATAATCATTTCATTTCAGGAAAATAAATTAAACGTATGTCAGAGTGACACATGGGCGGGAATCCCACTGATTTTGATGGAAAATCTCACAGGAGCAGGAAGTTTTAGCATTCCCAAAGGGGGGAACAAGGAATCAGAGAGTAAAAGCGAGCCCCACTGGTTCCAGTACCACAGTGATGGAATCGACAAATACAACAAGAAAGCTCTGTTGGATTGAGTTCCAACAGAGCAAATACACAAACAGAGCCTTATAGCTAAATGTGGTTTCCTTCAGTTTCAAACATGCTAATTAATATATTAAAAAGACTATTTAAGGTGACTTATTATGCCACCTTAATAGATCAACTTAGGCTTATGGACTATACAAAACGTGTATTACATTTTCTGCAAACATAAGTTTCAGATGATGAGATTTTAGTCTGCTCAATTTTGAGCTCCTTTCATAATGAGCTGTTTTAAGGGCTCCTGTCACTTTAAATCCAAATAAAGTGCTGCTGGCCACGCCCCCCAACTCAACGTTTGCATTTACACATGAAAATGGTTGCAAACAGATGTGAAATTATACAGTTGAAAAGCAGTAGTGGAGCCTCCTGCACAACCAATAAGAATGTGGCAAGTGGTTACTGGATGTACAGCAAAACACTTGAACTTCTCAGCAGCCATTGTACAGCGCTAACAGCAGAAAGACCAATAAAGCAAACTTTCTTTGGAGCCTGGGTTGCTAAGTAACATGCTGGGCTTTGTTGGGGCTGATTTTGGTCAGACACCAAAAGACATTAGCTCATTACTAGTAAAACAAGTAATTCAGGTGCAACTGTAGCAACAAAACTAAAGGTTCACACAGTTGTTACATAAACTTTTCATATTCATTGAGTGAATGAAATGAAAATAAAATCAAATTAAATATTTACAATCTATGAATGGATGCCAGAATAAGGTTATTAAAGTGTTGTAAATGCGTAGAACAATGTTTAAATAAGAAAGAATTGAATTAAAAGCATACATTTTTAGAAATGTAACAATAAATATGAACTTGGCAGTACGGATACATGATGCATGATCAGAGCCTGGCTTCCTGACAAGCAGATGGGAGTTCTAATCAAAAGCCCTAACTTTTAGCTTATTGATGGTTTCTCGTTGCCACATTCACATGCTGTCACGCCATACATACACTTTTCTCACAATGTGTGTCACAAATCAAATAAATGCAGTGCAGTAATGATATATAACTGCTCTCTGCTTTGTGCAGACTCTCCATGCATGCACAAAGAGCTACTGATAGCTTTCCAATAAAGTCAGAAAGGACGCGCAGGCCGGGGAAACTAGATGGCGCTTGGTGGGAAGCTAAATAATGGCCACTCTGACCAGCGTGAAGGTGTGGGTTAAGAAAGCGGAGCTGAGGAGAAAGAAAATAAGTGGCAAATTGGTGGCAAATCAAATCATTGGCCTTTGCGCCCCCCCCTGCATTCATCCTGGTGCTGTCCAACGGTGCCACTCATTGAGCCAGCTATTCATGCACGGAGTGGCTAGAAAACCCAATGGTCCACAAACAAAGCCTGTCTCTGATTAGGGAGAGAAATGAGGTTTTACAAAATGTTATTGGTCAATCCTCCTGCCAAATAGCCAAGCAGTTCTCCATTAGGACTTTTATAGATGCAGTGTGAGGCTGATGGCCGCTGCCAATATATAGACCATTACTGGAGGTTGCACGCATTCCGACTTTATAAATACACAAGCTAGCTACAGCAACTCCTCGGCCAAAAGGGATGTGGAAAAAAGAAAAAAAGGCTGGAGGGGAATTAAAAAAAGAATTTCCATGAGCAGAAGAAGAGATGTAAAAATGGATGTAAGTAGCTGCACCATAAACATCTTCCAGGTAACACAGACAGCTGCCAGGTTTTTTCTGGTCTGAACGTCTCCCTGATTATCTGCTGCTTGTTTCAGAATAACGGTGATGCCCAACACAGTCTGGAAACATCAACAGGACAATGCAGCTCTGAAAGTGGAAAACATTTGGATTTCTAAATTTTATTCCCTGCAGTCCACAATTAGTGTTCATCCATCCATTCAGTAACCTACTATCCATCCATCCATCCATCCATCCATCCATCCATCCATCCATCCATCCATCCATCCATCCATCCATCCATCCATCCAGCCATCCATCCATCCATCAACTGCCAGGTGATAAATTGGATACATTACATAGTGACACTTGATTAGCCAATCACTATTCAATGATGTCGAGTTCAAGAGAGTTCAGTATATAAAGATTTATAAATTTATGAAAGCTGTGTTACTGCATTCAAGAGTTTTGTGCTTTTCTGCCACCTGATAACTATTTCCAAAGAATTTTCCACCAATACCTCTAAAAACCCACCAAACGTTGTGAAAAGCAGCCTAAATTTGCCTAAAACTGTTTTTTTTATTTATTTATTTATTCATTTTTTTCAGCCCAATCTGGCAAAACTGCATGCAAAATAAATAATTAAGAAACTAAAAAAAAAACAAACAAACAATATGTTGACTTCTTTGGTCAAACATGCAAAAATAAGCTGGAACAAATCTTTCAAATGGTTCAAAATGTGCAATTAGGAATTCTAACTATAATTTAAAAATACATACAGCATAATGTTGCTCACCAGACAAAGTGTAGAATTGGACTAAATAGATCTGCCCTTAATGTCACAATTTCTGATCTAGAGTTTTTTAAATATCTGGACCAATACATATATTATCATCAGTATTCCTAACTGAGTTTTTTTTTTTTTTTGTATGTCAGGATGTTTTTAACACTTCGTTCCAGGAATGACCACTCCTGCTTTGGTAGATGTTTCTCTAAACAAACGATGTGTTCCTTTTTTCTAGTGATCTAAAGTTTAGTTCAGACACCATGAGGAGGGACATCAGCCAGATCCACCAGTCAGCAGCCTCTATGCCAGTGCTGAAGCTTACAACTAACCGCTTTGTGTTTTTAAATTAAACAGTTTATTCAGTCTGATTCGGCACATTAGAAGGTTATATTCCCAGATGTGATCAAACAGGCGAGAAATGTGAGGAATTCCCCGCACAGCTTCAGAGTTTAATAGAAATACAGCTTGTTAAGAAGAAATGGGGCTGAAAACAAGGAGAGAAGGCTAATGTTTGGGTAGAGAGTCCTCTCAGATCAGAGAGAAGCACAGTGACAGGTCAGCAGTACGCCGCTCGCCTTTATCCCACCAGAGGCTCGCCGATGCTAAATTGCCTGTCTCTTTTCCCCTCCTCCTCTCGTTGCCTCTCCGCCCCCTCCTCCTCACTGTTAGAGGCTAACATCTTAATCATAATTGTGTCATGAACCATAAACACTCATATGCTTTGCAGTGGAAGCACCCTCGAGGGGAGCACTGGCGCTGAATAATAACAACAATAACTTTGTTTGCAGAGCAGTTCAGCCGAACTTCTCAAGGCTTGTTTGAGTTCATACATATTGACAAAAAGTGATAACGGCGGAGTGAGATTGTAAAACTCAATCACAAACAGGTAACAAAATTATTGCAAAATTATTCAGACCTTTTTGAACTTTAAATACGCTCCTCTGTCACAAAAAACAACAACAACAAAAAAAAAACAAACAGAAATAAAACTTTAGAGTTACATCCTGAAAGCCAAATATGTTTAATATGCAGATGATGGTTATAAACAAAAGTTGCTTGCTGTCCCAATTGCCAACGGCTGTGTGGCCACTTCATACACTCACACAGACAAAAACATGGATTGGAAAGCTCCAGAAATTCTCCAAAATATACAACTATAGTCTCAGATTTATGGTAAGAAACAACTCAAACATGAGGGAAGTGAATAAATCAAAGTTCACTCTTTAGCTACTGCAACAAAGAGTTAGGACATCAAAGCTACTGCTGGTGTAGTTTGTGAGCATAAAGTTGATCTCTTGAATAAAATTATTTGCCGGATAGCAAACTAATCACAATTAGCTGCAACTTTGTCTGAATAAAATGAACAAGTGTATTTTGCGTTCTCCTGGCTTATGATTGTTTTAACTTCTATTTTTCATGTGTAGAATTTTCTGAAGTATTTGTTTTTTGCTCTGGTGGCCTTTATCTCAAAGTGGTTAGACAGGAAATAATAATAATAATAAGAGAAGGGTCATCTGGCCGGGACTCGAACCTGTGATGGCTGTGTTGAGGACTATGGCCTTGACCTAGCCGTCATACGTTTGGTTAGTATCAGGGGTAATTGTAGGCTAATGCCATTGTACATCTGAGTAAAAATGTTGGTCAGAACTGGAGCAAAACATTCCAACAGTTTCTCTGAACTCTGACTGAATTTCATGGTTGTAAATGACAGTTTTTTTCACAAAATATCCTTTTTCATTTTGGTGTGCTATAGACACACTGGACTCACATGGAACTTTTGTAACACTGAGTAGAGTGCCAGTTTGTCAGGTCTACAAGCGCCACAGAGAAGATTGGTTTTGATTACTTTTAGCTATCACTGGTTCCATATTTGGTGGACAGTGCATTATACTCTGATTCTTTCCAAACATACTGTCATCACTGTAAGACAACTTTCTTTTGCAGCTCCGAATATGAAAATAAATACAGTTTTTGGTGAGAAAAATGCCAAAACAGCACAGATAAAACATCACTGTTGTTGGATTTTCAATGGCCATGTAAAAAGAAACAACATATAGAAATACAGTAGGTTAAATCCACTGTTTTCATCCTTTTGTCTTTCATCAAACAGACGAGAAATGGAAGAAACATCCTGCTCACAACACCCAAACCTGCTTTGGTTCAGTGAAAAAAGATTCATGTCCACCTTATGTAACATAAACCTTCCGAAAAATGAGATAGAAAATAAAGTCTGGACAGATTTTTCTGTATTTTCTTCTTTTCCCCCATCCTAAAGTTTTCAGATCATTAGAGAAACCATAAAATCTGTTTTTATAAAGGATCATTTGTTTAAACGTTGGAAGTAAAAACCAATGACACCTCTCTCTCTAAGATGTCCAAAGAGTCCTGCCCGTGTTCCTTGATGCTTAGTGCTGATTTTACTTGTCGAAAAATGAGCCCTGACAAATTTTCCAACAAGTCTAAAAGCTTCAGGATGCCTGTGAGACTGGTTTCAGCTGCAGAGTGAATTTCTGTCAGAAAGGTTGTTCTACTTTCGTGAGCGCTGCAGATCATTGCTCTTACCTCAGAAGATCTCCAGGGAGAGTTAAGAGTGAGTATGAAAAAAGGGACACAAGAGCAGACAATATGTCTGAGCTAATGCTGAACTTTTATTCCACCCAGATAAGATTATAATGAGCTCACATAAGCTACAACCTAAAGAGATTTCACTCTCCATTCTCTGAATAATACGGGAACTCTGGACAAAGCAAACGCTCAGGGTTCATGCTGCCGATATTTAAAGACAACTGTCTCATACAACCAGACAGATCCTGTACAGCCTGGTATATCTTAATAAAACCCTTAATGCCTGCCCTGATTACTTGCTAATGCAGATACAACACTCTGTGGTAGACCACTGGAGAAAATAGCAGCTTGTAATAGCTTGCTGGTGAGATGCAGAAACGAAAGAATCAATGACCTTCACAATCTACGTAAAGTCGTATCATTAGATTCTTACGACTGCAGGCAATGAAACATCGGAGAGTCTATCCTTTTATAAGATACACATATTTGCAGTGAGATAAATATGACATACTTTCACTTTTTGAGGGTTTTTTACTGCAAAATTATGAATTAGTTCTATGAACATGAGCTACAGCTTCCTAAGACAGAATGAGCTGCTGGCAACAGAGTGTGTTAAGGGACTAAAAAAGGTGCCTGGATCAGAATCAAATAATCTGATCATTAGCCAAACTTAATTATAACTTAACTGCATGCTAAAGAGATAGTTCAGCCACTGGATTTGGATGTGTTGGACCTGAAAGTTGCTGGATGCCAACTTCTGAAGAGACAACTGGACAGAGGCAGAACAGTGAGACAAAAAGGTACTTGTAACTAAATTGAAAGAAAATATTCCCATGAGCTCATCCAAGCATTATCTACAACCTGGACACTAATGCATCTCACTTTCCCAGAGCTGACAGCACAATGAAGAGTGATGGAGGCTTTGGAGCGAGTCTACATACTGGTCCAGAAGAAAAAAGTTCCATCAGAAACTCATCGCACAGTCTTGCTGAATATCTGATCACCTGAACTGGAGAAACTTTGTGCTTGTAATTCTAGTCTCCAGTGTACCAGTAGAAAGTGGCTAAATCCTCCAGAACAATTCAGCTCCATACAGACCAGGAGGAAGTTGTGAGACGGTGCATTCAGGCCACAGCAGGTGGATCGTTCAAATAATTTAAAAAAATTATGATAAACTGCCTAAATAGATTATTTAGGTCTCTATCTTCATGTTTCTGTGCAAACTGACATTTTCATGTAAATCTGTTTAGCTCTGCATTATCTAGCCTAAAACCGTTTCAATACTGGCCTCCTTATATCGACCAGTGCATAACCACACAGCAAAAACACAAAATATTACCAAGTACTTTTGGTGTAGTTTCTAGTGAAAATATCTCAGTGCACTTGAAATACAACAACCCCACTTGGCCCAGGCCCTCAGAGTCGCTTAGATCTGCCCACTTAGGACTTTTAAAAAAAACTGTTTTTTATTTTTGTCATTTGCTTGATGAGTGATGGCACAATTTAGATTGTCTGTTCAGTTTATTTGGACTGATTATTAATTAAGATGAATGAAAATGAAATACTATTACTATTAAATATCAAAATGGAAACCACCTTCCTGGAAATCTGAGAAACCTTCACTAATAAATGCTATTAGCAATTAGCAGAAATTGGAGCTGATATATAGATAAAAGTACTATTCAATGGGCTATGAACTTTTAAAATCTGTTAAGACTCCTGCTCTGTTATTTTATGAATAAGATCATAAGTTAAAGACAACAAAGTTTGAAATCTGAGCCAACGACATTTCTCTGAAATCGACGAGTAAATTAGTGTTTGTTTACAGCTGAGGAAGACGCTCAATAGTATTGAACAGTCTCAGATTCAGTCCATATCTTCATGTTCAGATGAATGGAAGTCACATCGGCTCAAAGAGAAGAGGTTTCTAGCAGTCTGCAATCAGTTGCTACGGGGATGAGAAAGACCTTTATAATTATAGTCTGGCAGTCCTTTTTATTAACAGAAGAAGGGGTGACAGTGCCGGCCGATATCAGCTATCACTGTGACGTTTCATTTGTTTCAAAAGTGCTTGTACGCAAAGTGCTGCACAGCTCATAGTGTTTCAGTGCAGACAGACTCGAATGAAGAGGCTGCTTAAGCAACGGATTCAGAGAAGTAAACGCAAAGTCTGGAACATGAAAATGCTAGAAACAAAAAGCAAATATTGGATAAAAATCTACAGAAAGAAAAGATGAATTTCAGACATAAAAGAGCATCTCAGAGAGTGAGCAGAGGAGGAGAAAGGAGCCTGTGACACTTCTGACACAGGATTGGGAAGTTAAGAGGAGGATTTGTTGTCGACTTTGAAGCTCTGGAGTGGAAAAAGATCCAAACAGGTTGGGTGGGAAAGGATTTATTTTCAACCACCAATCTGACTGATGAAATCTGCTGTGGTATATGTTCTGATTCCCACACAGTCCAAACCTCATATCTCAGCTGAAATGATTATAAGGCAGCCTCTAAAAGGAAAATGTTCACTGATGAAAACCTTGCTATATAGAAAATCTTATAAACTTATCAAACACACCAATTGTCATTGTTCAGGTCTCTGAGCCACATCTCCCATTAGCATTAGACTTACAAGTTTGTTTTGGTTGTATTTACCCAGAATGCCCTGCACTACTGTCCACTTCCTGCTTTTGTAGCGTTCTCCGGTCTGCTTGCATTCACGTTATGCATTTAAACCAAACCGCACTAAAGTTCACTTTTTTGATCCACATCAGGAGTTCAATTACATTCTCACACCTCCCCAAATGAACCAGTCTTGCTGTACAAACAAACTACAGTTGGATTAATGTGGACTAAGAGGGCCTGATGGAAATGAACCCTTACATTTCCAGTGTTATTGGTTCTTTCAGACAAATTTTTTAAAAGAAATTATAAACAAATACTTTTAAATTGAATATAGGACCGATATGACAGCAGAGCAGAAGCAGAGAAAAAAAAAGAAAAACCTTAAATTTCTGAGTTAAATATGAAGCTTCAAAAAAAAGACTGTCTGGATGGACCCAGATAAACAGTGCAGTGAATGGATGAATCCATTTAAAAATATTAGTTAGTTCTTCATCATTTTTAGCCAAGGTTATTTAAAGAACCACTGTGGAAGGTTCAAACATTCACAGGCTCTGTGAGCTGTCAGTTAGCTGTGTGTTATAGCCAAATGCAGTGAATTCAAATCTGTTAAAAAAAACAAAACAAAAAAAAAACATCTATTTGTACATTACAGTGAAAACAGCAACTCCTTCATGATGAGAACAGCTAAAACTTTATTTTCACTATCAAGAACACCAACTGTCAGACATGGCGTGTGCCCTTGAAGGCCTTCCTTTCTCAAACAATGTGTTAAAACCATCTACCACCTGCTCTATCACAAACTGCATCGGTTTGGGCAGCGAAGCCCAGCAGGCTACATACAGCATGTTTGTGTTTATCTGACAACAGAAAAACTAAAAATTAGGACCATAAACCCACACTGCAAAGTATGTTTGGTCTAGTTTCTTGTGCAAATATATTAGTCCGCATGAAAAAAGATTGAACCAACTTAAAAGTAATGTCTCAGTATGCTTCTATAAAATAATTCTGTAATATTGGTTAAGAATATTAGGTCCACTGGCAGTTTATGTCACTTGTAACAAGTCGTTTATCCCATAACTAGTGTTTTTAATCCATATTAAGTAATTTCTTACCTAAAACAATCTCCTACAACTTGCTGCAAAGTTACTTGTACATTAGTTGTCTTATTTCAAGTCCACTAAGACATTTGCATTAGAAACTAGACCATAAATACTTGATAAGAATGACTTTTTTTACTGTACATAATGAATGGAGTTTAAAGTGAACTGAGTTGCCAAACTAAATGCACTTTTTTATAATAATCAAATTTATTGAATATGTGCATATGTCACAGTATACAAAAAAGAAACCTAAAACACTCCAGCAGACCATAAAGCCTGCAGATTGAAGGGAAGGTACTAACTTGTCACAGAAGTAGATTTAGGAGAAAAATCCTTCTTTATGTTACATGTAATTTCATTCTGGACAAAAGCACTTTGTATAATTCTCCATGTGCGAGGAGCGACAAGCTGACTGATGGTGTTTTTGACTTCACTTAAAGATGGTTTTCAGTAAAAGTCTGCGTCGCCGGCTGCAGACTGGGTCCATCCACGGCATCATCATTATAGGTGCTCAGCTGCAGCTGTCCATCTTCTCTGATGCCGGCTAAACATTCATTTGTATGCACGCTGCTCCGTTGTTTGGGAGGCCGCCACCATTTAGAACAACAATTTTTATGCTAAGTGGCAATCGGTCATGTTGTACCCTCTCAGGGACGTGACGGAGGAAACAGACAGAGGTGGGTGTGCAAAGACAGAGAAGCAGGAAAATTAATGGCAACGATGAAATACAGATGGCATTCAAAAAAAATAAATAAATAAAAATTAAGAGGTTGTCAAGATAAAAAAAAAACAGCAAATTTTATATTGATATTAGAATAAGAACCACGGAATAAAAAAAGACAAAAAAAATAAATAAAAATAGCCAAACCGGTGCTCAAATTCAAATAGAACTTTAATCAAAATTCAGACAACTGGACTTTTCTTAAAGAAAGTAACTTGTATTTTACATCTTGTTTTGTGATTAAAATCATATTTGAGATTAAATTTAATTAAAATAAAATATATTCTAAATGTTTCAAATAAAGAAGTGAAAGTATTTGATTTCAAAAATCAAATAGTTATATTTACAATAAAGTCAAAGTTTTACAAGTACAAAAAAAGTTAAAATACCATGGTTACCTTTTTTTGCTTACATTAAAACCAATATTTTAATGCGTTTTTGACAACAGATACATTACCAGTAGGATGTATGGAAGGATTTTTTTCAAAGTTGACTCCTTAGCAATTAAAACACCTTATAATGCTTTAAAGGCGCCAATAATTAACACTAAAATCCAAAAACTTCTAATCTGGGTTAAAGGAATAAAGATTAATTACCACTGAACCGATTTAGCTCATTTTCTGTTGATTCTCTCATTAGATCCAGTTTGTATTACTTTTTACTGTACAATACGTTATTTATCTTGTCTTTACTAGTCTTGTATTCATCCTTGAGTAAAAGTTCTATCTTCTGTGGGTCAACCACCTTTCGATCTATGAATCAAGTACTGCAAAACTCTATTAAGTAACAAAAAGACTGTCCAGGTCAAATTCACGTTACTCAATAGAGGCGATCTAGCTAGTGGATATTTTTATCCACTAGCTGCAGTTGAAGATGGAGTGGACTAAAGGTCTCTAAAGCTAAACAGTTTGTTCATCTTCCCCACCTTTCCCTCAATCATGAGCTACGTTTCCATTACAAACAAAGTTTACAGTTAAAACTTTGTTGATAATCCATTAATGTCAATTTTGCAATTGTGGGGTTTTCTTTAAATATTAAATGGAGTTAAAATCACACGTGAATAAATTTGTTAAGTTGTTAAAAATCAGGCCGCGCCATCTTTCTCCAACTGCTTCCTGTTGTCTTCTTCGCCTTTTCCACCAGTAGTAGCATCCGGTCGAGTCATGTGACTCGTGTCATGGGTCTTTATTGCAGTTTTACGCAATACGCCATTTTTAATGCAGCCAAAAAGAGAACTCATCCTAGTCTACAACATGTTATCAGATTCATGAGATTTTTTTCAAAATTGCCATGTTTCCATTAATCAATTTTTTTCAGTTAGTCATCAATGCCAAATGAAATGTTAACATCTTAAATTACCTACCAATAAAAAAGACAGACCACTGATCATCAAAACCAAACTATTTCCATCTACTATTTATAGTTAAAGACAAAGTGAAGTATTGGTCACCAACCAGTCTACCAAACTCCTTTATTCTGTATTTGTTTCATAATACAGCACAACAGTTACATTGATCAAAGTCAAATGGTTAATCCAATACCTTCACTTTTTCTCTAATTAGTCCAAATCTAAAACATTGGTGATCAAACCAGTCACTTCTTAGCATCAATTGGCAACCTACCTCAAACTCAAGTCACTAACTGAATTCTGGATATAACAACCAGCAATCAAAACTCAATAATATAGTCTGAAGTTTCATCTTGAACACTTTTTTCTAACTCTTTGATGGTATGTTAACCAAATCTGAAAATAATGAATCTGATAACATGAGATTTCTCCATAGGAAAGAGAAGAGCACGAATAATGGTTTTTTACCATTATTGGTGCCTTTTCTTTTGCTTTGACTTCGTTTTCAGAAATGACATCGTAGTTTTTTCAAGCCAAGGGTCCTTTTCTCAGACATCTTAAAGCAATGAAGTTATAAAATTCTACCATTTCACTTGAAGCTGATTTTAAAGTATCTTAAGTAACATTTAACTTTCTTGACTATGTGTTCCTCAGGATTTTGAAGAAAACAAATGACTAGAAAAGTTCAAAGCACTTCTTTTCCATATATACAGGAAGGAAGAAGGAGATATTGTAGGAAGTCTCTCAAACTGGGTTCTGACTCCAGAAGCATTCAGTCAATTCTGCAGGTGAAATGTTCAGGGTGAAATGAGCTATTTGGTTCCAATCACTGGAAATAACAGGTGAAATTTCAATCTGAGGATCACCAGTGGTTTCCCAAAAACATGACAGACCTGCCTGGAAGTAATGAGGTGAACCACACAGAAATCCTGAACAACAATTTGGAGTTGGTAAAACTGCTGAACACAGAATGCACAGTCACACTGAGAGAAACACCAGCAATTAGCAGAACGAGCCAATTTGCATCAAACAAACATTTATCTGCCAATCAGACCTCTAACCAGATCACAACTTGCATTACCTCGCTTTGTTCTCCCAAGGAGTTGATTACAGTCATTAAACTCAGCAACATTTTTACATTGTGAGTAAAAAGAAAGTAAAAACCTCGGCTTTCAGTTTGACTTTGCTAAAATGTGATTATGTGTCACATTTTAAATTTGTGATTGCTGGGACTCATACGGAGAGCAATCAGTGAACAAACTGGACAGCACTTCTGTAATGAATATAGAAACACTCATTACGCAAACTGCTAGTGTTCAGTACTAAGAAGAGAAAAACAACTTTTGTTGTCAATTAATTCCTCTCTTTGTTTATTTATTTGTGGTAGGAGGTTTTTTTTTAAGCAGAACCATTTTGACTGGAATCCAATTAGACTTGTCTCAGTTTGGTCACAGCCTAAATAACCAGTAAATAGTCTATTTCACCACTTGTCATGTTAAACAAAGGCAAATTACACTTCTAAATGACATATCTGATGGTGCAAATGAGCTGCAAATTAACCATTCAAACTATAAATGATACAACACATTTATATTTGGTACAGTAAAAATAGCGCCCATATGTTTTAAGTAAAAAAGTAAATAAAAATAACATTTTGGACATTTTGGATTTGTCTTCAGTATGCCAGAAACAGTGAGTAAACATTACGTTTTCATCATGTTGGTATTTTATGTTTTACATGCTGAAACATGACAGGCAAAGTCATATTTAACAAGCTAATAAATACAACAGCTCATCTTAGCATGAAAAGTTACATTTCATATGCTCAAACAACATTAACATGGTGATGCAAATTTAAATATATACTTTGCGTTGTTGAAAACTAAATTCAATAATTCCCTAATACGCAGAGGCAGCTGGCAATCCCAATCCCCTGCTTATTAATGTGTGTAGTGAGAAAACTAGAAGCAGAACTAGTGAATATTTTAACCACAGATTGACATTCTGAAGGAATAATAGAGCATTATTATGCAAAATTTTTAGCAATGAGTAAAACAACACCAAGAAACATGGAAAAAGAGTTTAAAATTACATTTGATTCATTACTACAAATACTAAGATGTTTTCAATCTGCTGGGTTTTATTGTTCTACTCATATTCCAAAGACAACCAGTCTGTCAAAGTAAACCTTATTTTGTTATAAAAGTCTCCTGAACATGCCTGATTCCAGTATAAGTCATAAACCACACTTGGAAAAATAAAGGTCTGCAAATCTGTATAAACTGAGACACTTTGAAAATATTGAATATGTATCTGATTTGGAAGCACATGAAAGTTGGACAAATATGATTTTTTGGGGAGAAAAAATTAAAATTGGGCCATTTAGACTGCCATGTAAAAATCGGTACATAGATCCTATTTGCCTGTTGTGCCCAAGTTTACCAAGATACCAATCTTATGTAAACACACACACACACACCCCATACATGCATTGCAATGTACTGACATGAATTTACTCACAAATGGCAAACTTCTACTTCAAGTAGAAAAGACGTCAGCTGGTCAACTGCCATCCATTTCACACCTGATCAAAATCACCACTTTAGTTTAAAACCTAGAGGGGAAAAAGCATCTAACCCAGTGAGGTTACATAGCAGCAAGGTGCCACTTATCAGATTCATTGACAGACCAAAATATTTCTCATCAATAATCCAAGAATAAACTGTTGCTGTCCATCAATCTGCAGACAATTTTTAAGCACTGTTTTAAGGCTGTTTTTAAGAACAGTAGAAACCTAAATGGAAGTACAAAACTGAGCAAAGTTTTGAATAATATATGCCCTTTAAAAAGGCCATGCACAAATAAAGCTTGGCAAACCTCAATGAACCAAAGGATTGATGGGAAGAAGAGAGGGTCAAAACTCCTCCACAATCACTTGAGAGGCTAATGAAGTTTCCCAGAAAACCTCCATGTTATTGCCGCTGAAGGTAGTAGGTTTCAAAACTTTGCCATGACAGTAATGTGTGAAAAACCAGTGAGAATGAAGAGGGGTGCAACATTGCATCTTCCTCCAGCAAAACCTCTAATTAAGATAAACAGGCGTTTTCTTCCTGTGTTTGAGCCAGTGGAGCTTCATCACAAAGACTTCAAGGGAAGCAGATAGGAAACAGCATCCACATTAAGTCTATTCGGAGGTGATATTGAAGTTGTTTATACACTATTGTATACAACCTGTCTTTATGTTAAATTACTGCAGTTTATATTAGTGTTTAATGTTTGCATCTCCTGAAACAGAGTAGATGCAGTGTTTTCCCATGAGAAGTCTGTACAAAGAGAAAGATGTTCAGTTTATAGACTGATCCCAGTCCACGATTTTAGAGCTGCAGAGTGTAAACATATCACTGCAGACAGAGGTGAAAACCTGAAGCTGTCTGCAGATGGAGACGGTCAGTCGGGGGGTGGGAGGGGATGTTTATAGCTGTGACTCTGTTCCTAATATAACTGTGTGGATCTGCAGCTGCTGTGGGACCAGAAACAGGTGGGATGTTTGACATGTCCGAGTCTCAGAGGAGCTCTGGACTTTTTCCTTACAGCAGAGATGAGACAGAAAACAGAGCTGGCTGGAGATTCACACTTCTCTTCATTTACCAACACCACGCACAACCATTACACAATCTTTAAATAGAATCTATTATACTCCAGTCACAGTTGCTAATTTTTGCCCTTTCTCTTGGGTTTCTACTGCTTCTACCAAACAGTCCAAGCACTTTAAAAAACACTCAGCTGTTCCGTGGCAAGAAGTTAATCTTTTTTTGGTGTCTAGAAAATGAGCCGTTCCAAAAGCCACACGGTTGTTAAGTCACACTGCCCTGTTACCTGGCAACCCCGGGACCATCATCCTGGAGCTCCAGCAGCTGGTTTGGCTGCTGTATGTGTTGTATAATGGCTGCTGGAAAAGACAAGTGTTTTGTTGATGACATACCATCCAAAAACCACTTGCTTCATTCTTGTTGGCTGTGCAGGAGGTGCCACTTCTGCACTTCAAAGACATACAGTTGTATAAGTATGTAGCTTTTTGTAGCTTTTTTCACATAGCGAGTGTAAACGTTGAGTTAGGAGTGTGGCCAGCAGCAACTTCATTGGATTTAAAGTGACAAAAGGCCCTAAAACAACTCATTCTGAAAGGAGTTCAGAATGACCAGAACTGACCAGATTAAACTCTCAATATTTAGGAATGATTTTATACAAAATAAATTTTTGTATGTTTTTTATAGTCCATAGACCCATCCTATCAAGGAACCATAGCGGGTCACCTTAAAAAAAACAAAAGCTTGGAAATGATGGAAAACCACAAGAAGCATGAATAAAGCTGGTTTGAATCAAAGCCTGAATGATCATCTAAAGTGACTCAAATTGCAACGCGTGTTACATTGTCAGACATATAGAAATATGATGGCCTTTTCTTCAAGCTGTGTAACTTTCTAAGTTTTTTACAAACATGTGCTTCAAACTGTTAACGTTACGAGGGGAAAATGGTCAGACAGTAATTGCTTTTGTATACACACAACTTTATGTCTATGAGAATAAGATAGAACCTGCATGTTAAGATGATGGTGCTCTTCAGCATGATTTGTTTATTCACCGTAAAACAAGTTGAAGTTCAATCAGATATTAAACATTTTAGGCCAGATTTTAGCTTACATGAACCAAAGGGCTGCTCTCCATTTTCCTTTTTTACTTCTATTTATGTTTCGCCCCACATACTTTCAGTTTCCCTTCTGTTTCTTTAATCTGTTTTAATGCTTTCTTTGTTGCTGCTTTCCTTCCTTTTCACATTACTTTTTCCTTCCTTATTTCCTTATAAAAGTTTACATTTCAATTCATCCACGTTTCCTTCCTTATAAGTGTTCACCCTTCTTTTCTATCCATCTTCTTTATTTCCTTCCATTTAAATGTTCACTCTTCCTTACTTATAAATGTTTACATTTCATTCCATCCATCATTCCTTCCTTTCTTATAAATGTTCACTTCTTCCTCCATTCATTGTTTCCTTCTTTTACTATTGCATTATTTCCTTATAAACGTTTACATTTTCTTCCTTACTTCCTACCTTCCATCTTTCTTCATAAATTTGTATTTATTTTTTACTTCCTCTCCATGTTTCTTCTACTCTCTTATTTCTTAACTCATTTATTTGTCAAAAGTTTGCAGAGTTATGTCATTCCAAATTCATTCTTTGTGATATTAATCGCCAACTTTAACTTCTATTTTGATGTTGGGAGTCAAAGGTTATGTAAACTCAGCACCAGAGAGTCAATTTCTGCATACATAGTTTTTAAAGTAAAAATATAAATTCTTTAAACTTAAGTGCAGAACTCGTTTCTCTAGGAGCATCAACAACACTAATTTAGAGGCATTTAACAGTTACAGGCCCTGTCCTGCGCTACTGATATAAAGAATTAAAGGTACCTAAAATATTAAAGACCTTGCTTGACCCAGAACAAAAGTTATGCATAGACAGAGCAGGAGCGGCTGTCTCATTTAAAGTTTATGATTTGCATACTTCATCTAGAAAACTGTCCTCAATGAAGAGCACAAACTCTCTGTGTTCCAATAAGCATAATGAAGCGTGGCCAGACGGTGGTTTCGTCACGCTTGCAAAGGTCTGCAGAAACTCTCAGACAAACAAAAAGAGGGATAATGAGATCTTCTGACATCTCTCTGTGGTATATCTGGTTCTGAAAGTTTTCCAAGTGGCGATAAACAATTTCCCTAGGGTGTAATTTTAGGAGTACAGGTCATTATTTTAAATAATAGGTTGGTACTCCAAGGAAAAAACAGATCAAATCTTTCAGAAACACACCTTTAGGGATTCCTGGAGGTTGTTTGGAATGACAAGTTATGCAAAGAAAAGGTTACGTTGAATTTACCCATGAGTAATTGGAAAAAAATAGATTTAAACTGATTAAAAGTGCTCCCATAACCTAAATTCAGACAAATTTATGGAAGCAGTCTTAGCAGTATAGCAGAAGCTAATTTCCACAGTCTTCCCTATCTACTCTGGAAGGTACAGCCAAATAGTGGCGAGGAAAATAACTGAGGTGTACTCCTAGACTGGCTGCTTTGCAAACACCAGCCAGTAGTGTTTCAGGTAGCATTTAGCTTCTCAAGGTGCTAAATGGTGGAAATAGGCAAATTTCCCAAAATATTTTGGAGTTATAGTCCTGAACCAACAGTCATCAGCAAACTTAAAAGATCCAATCAGACACTTCCATTTTTCCCATCAAAATATCCTGGTTTTACTTGAAGGAATTTCATCTGAGCATCAATAGCTGCATTTTCACTACCCAAAATTCTACAATTTGGAATCCCAAGAATACATTTGCTTAATTGAAACATGCCAATAAATAAAAAACAAAACAAAACAAAACAATGCTTTTCGCTAAAAATTGTTTCCCCTTGGATGAGGTGTTTTTTTTTTATTTGGTTTTTTAGCTGTAACAAAATGAAAACACTTTTTTCACATCAGAACATAAGTTCACTCTGCCTTCAACTATAAATGGTAGATGTAAAAAAAAGTGTTGAACAGTTTAGCTTTGATGATCAATAGTCTGTCTTGGACATTTATTGGCAGAGGATTTAAGACGTTGACATTACATTTGGCATTGATAATCAACTGTCTACACTGTGGACAATGACTGGCACGACATTAAAGATTTGGACAAGTTTTGAGATTTTGATGACCAATGTTCCTGTTTTAGACTATCATTAGGGAACACCTGAAGGTGTCAAGTAGGTTTTTGCACTTAGTGAACAGGAATACACTCTTAAGCTTACTGGAGGAGACATATAGGTTATAATTTGGTTTGGATGATCAATGGTAAAGTGAAAGACGTTGGATTGGGCTTTTGATTTTGGTGACCAGTTTTCCAGTTTAGATTGTCACTGGGGAAGAATAGAAGGTGTTGGACAGGTTGATTGGTGTGTGTGACTACAGTTTCAGTATTATGCACCAAGTATGTTTATATTGACCACATACGTGTGCAAACTAAAAATAAAAATCCTGAATTTGCTTAATGGAAATTTCAAAGATATGTTTTTCCATACATGGTTTTTGCACTAAGTTGAGGTGTTTTTTCAGCTGCAGCAAAATGTTGTGTCTTTTGCAAAACTGCAATGGAAACACTTTTTTCACCTCACGAGTCATGGTATCAACAACCGGATGTCACTACCGGCAGAAAAGATGCCAAAGACCACAGGAAGTGGTAGGAGGATCATGTGCGGCATGTTTTTTAATGATTTGTCACATGGACAAACTTGAATTCAAGTATGATTTTAACTGAATTTCTTGTTTAATGGAAACAACAACTGAGAATTCGTGTTTATTCGACATTGGTGGAGTATAAAAGTCTTACACACATTTGTAATGGAAATGCAGATAGTATCTTCTCAAATTCAGCAACATGTACACTTCAACAGCCAGAAAAAGTCTAACCCTGATGGGTATTACCCTCAGCTGGCGTTGGGTCGTGTGTCTGTCCCTCCAGAGTAAATCCAGACAGTTGGCTACCGTTGGTCCACACTCCGCTTCGTGTTGTTTATTTATAGCAGCCTTTTCCCCAGGGGGACAGAGTAAATGAAAACCAAATGTTATGGGAACATGTGGCAAGCAGCCCACCCACTCTTTGGCGAAAAAAGGTTGGATTTGGAGTCAAACTTCCTGGGTATCACTCCTCATGCCGATTCATCCATGAATGGGAGAGTGTAACTCCGCTGCTCTCAGGGACGTTTTGTTTGTAAAGTGGTGATTAGGTTTCAGGAGCAGAGTAAGACAGAAGCAGAGCAAAGTGAAGGAGGAACTCTGCCGTAAGCTGGAGTCCTACCTCCCTGCCCACCAGCAATCACATGGAATGAGCATTCACAACAAGGCAGTGAAACAAACTTACCATGTTTCCTTTCCTTTGCGTCCCCCCCTCCTGTGATGTACTCCTTTATTTCCCTTCCCTCTGGGCTCACGGTGAGATCTGTTGAAAGCCGACCAGCGTCAGGCGGATAAAAATGGAACGGAGACACTGCTGAGAAGCTGCATGAGGCCTTCACTGACCAACTCAAAGTCAAGGCAGTCACCTCTCTCCTTTTATTCCCCTCCCCTCTGACTTGTTCGCCTGTCAGCTTTTCCAGCTACAAACCACTCCCCGCCCGCCTCCTCCAAACCGAGCCCCTGAGTTTGGGAGCCGTTTCCTGGACGCTCAGTGACCCTCCTCTCTGACGCTTTCCTTTTTTCTCCTCTTATTGCTCCAGTCTTGTGTCTCAGAGCTGCAGCTCTGCCTTCCTGCCAGATTTAGAACACATGTGGGTTTCGGGTCTCAAGTTTAAAGAGGCGGGACTCACCCCAGAGTGTTATTTTGTCATGACAACCTCCTTTATTTTCCTTGTCTGCTGCCACCATGCTTTGTGGCCAAATACATCAGGCGCAGGGTCCAGCCAGACAGCAGGGAGGGGCCTAACTGAGTGAAATGACCTGGGAGTTTCTCAGTAGCTGCAGTTCAAATACTCTAAACTGTTGCAGCAATGAGCTGCAGCGCTTCCTTGAACATGTTAGGATAGAGGGATGGACAAAAAAACAAACAGAAACAAAAAAAAATGAAAAACATGCTCAATACATCGTTGCTCAAAATCATTCTTAGATAATGAGGTTTTATTTGCTGTGTTCTGTCTGTTTTGAGCTCCTTTCATAATGAGCCGTTTTAGGGAGTATGGTCACTTCAAATCCAAATAAGCTGCTGCTGGCCACGGCCCCTGACTCAGCATGTTAACTCGCATGTAAAAATGGTTGCAAACCAATGTACACTTGTGCAACTTGGCAACTTTGAAAAGCATCATTAAAGCCTCCTGCACAACCAACATAAATGGAGCAGGTGGTTTCTGGATGGTAAGTCAACAACACTTGTCTTTTCCAGCAGCCAGTAGTTTCTACGTAACGGTGCAGTGACTGACTGTCAGTCAACTGTCGGAAGGCTTTTGCTTTCCAGAAACCAAATGATACATTCACTTAGTGCCAAAAAATCATCTAGACTGGAAAAAAAGTGCCCAGGTACTTTTTTGGGTCTTCATTACAGTCTTCATTTGAAAACACTTACTTAGTGTCAAGTGCTTTCAAATTTGCCTGTACTTAGTCAAGTTTTACAATAGCAATTAAAAGCAGATTTGGGTGGACTTCAGAGTGTAAGTGATGGTCCTAGCTACCAAAGACCTTGGAAACATTGATCACTTTGTTTTGCATCTAACATTTTTGTGAGTTTAAAAGTTGTAGGTTTTTCTTAATTTATTTAATTTATTCTTGAATCGTGGCCAGGGGGAGGCCAAACGGCCCCTCGGCCACATTTTAAACACCCTTAATTTAGAGAGATTATGCAAAGAAAGACTGTGAGAGAACCACCAAGCTTGTGAAACGTTAGAAGAAAAAAACTGAGTGGTAGAAGTGGGTTGTAGCTGAAATATAAGATTAATTATCTTAATTAATTATCTTACATTTTCAGACTGTATGGTAGTTGCCAATAAATTCCTGTAGGCGGGCCTCAGAATCTGCAAACGAAATAGACGATATCTGCTTTAATTCTTTTTTCTCTCCCCTTTTTTGTTTTTGGCATCAAACCAGTGTGGTTTCGGTTGTTCTTCTGGCGAGGAATGATTTCTTTCCTCCCAATGGCTCGCAGACTGCATGTGCAAGTTTACTGCCAGATCGTCAGCATGTGAGTTACGAAGGAGAAGAAAGAACGATTTAAAGAATGCAAATTCCTCTCCCCCACTTTAATGTTCTGTGGCCTGACAGCGAGGGAGGAAAAAGCTTCAGAAAGCTTCTCCTACAAAGCTCCACTTTCTTTCCTTCCCGTTCTTCCTGCCTCCTCTCTTCACAGCCACACTGATCCCATTCTCTCTGCCGGCTTGTTTGTGGCGAAACCGATTCTGGTAGGTTAGGGGAATACTTTGTCCTTTGATGTTACATCAAGTAGTTTCACAGCAGAGAGCCTTTGATGGCAAAAAAAACAAAAAAACCCAACAAGGTGCTGTGTCATTTAAAAGAAGTTAAAAATTGATTTGAAAACCTCTACCCTCCTCCCAAAATAATAATAATTCAGATGTTTTCTTTCCTTTAACTCCAACATAAATCAGAGGCATAAATGTAGCCAGTGTCTCTTAGCTTGGCAGCCTGAAAAAAAAATTAAAAGAACAATAGGAGTGATTGTCCAGCAGATGAGACAAGTCCTGCATCTTAAGCGGGCAGCTGGGACGAAGGCCATGGAGCGGAGGGGAGAGGAGAGGAGGTGCGCCGCATCCCTGACCTGCTGCTGGAGCTCCACTTGATGATGCATTAACCAATAAATAAAAGGGAAGCCCCCTTAATAAGGCTTCTGTAAAGAGAGGAGGAAAACCACAAGGCTGTAAAAATAATGAACATGTTAAGCAGATCTACTTGAAGATAAAGAGATTGTTGAACAAGAAAAGTCATGCTCTACCACCGTTTTAGTTTTGTTGATCATTTAGGCTGAAGTCTGTGAAAAAAATAAAGTTGGAGTCAGTTTGAACCAATTATATATATAAAAAAAAGGAAAACACACAGACACAATACTGTGGACAACCAAAGAACCAGGACATGATTATTGTATGCTTATCAATTCCATGCTTGGTTTCCATTACAAATGTGTGCAAAATGTTGTCAATATTTTGCTAATGTTGAAAAAACAAATTCCCAATTGCGATGCTTCCATTAAATAAGAAACGCAATTAAAATCACACATGAAGTTTGTTTCATACGGTAAACCCCTAAAAACATGCCGCACCATCATCCTCCAACTACCTCCTGTTTTCTTCTTCATGGTTTATGCCAGTGGCAACATCCACTTGTTGATGACTTTACTTGTATTATGTAAAGAAGGTCTTTCCATCGGAGTTTTATCAGATAAAACTCCAAGAAAACCAGCTCATCACAATGGCAAACCTTTTTAATCAAAAATAAAATAATATAAAAGAATTATATTTTCCATGTTATGAGTGAAACTTATAACATGGAAATATTATAAGGGTTAGAGTGATGAAAAAGTACATAATGATGATGTACTTTTTCATCAATATTAAGGAATTAATGGCTTAAAATAAGCTCATATCTGGCTGAAAAGTTACGTGTGAAAAGTTTTGACTTATTTCAAGTGTAAAAAAATATTTTCTCTACAAACTAGTTCAAAATCACTTGGTTAGTTTGTGTTGTTGCAATGCCTGATTAGTTTCACTTTTTCATGTTGAATTTATCTTATTTTATTAGCCCGACCTTTGAGATATAACAAATAAATCCATGTCTGTGTAAGGATGAGAGAACATCCCTTTTAGTCTATTATGTTGCATTCCAGACACTTTTTACTGCCATCCTACAGCTTTAGCAGATATCTTTGTCCCTCCTGTTACTCCAGGTGCCTCTCTCACAGTATTATACATTAAAGTTGTTGTTTTTATTATCTTGTTGTGCAAATCATACCTAAGGCGGGTAAATCCCCCATCCAGCGTCTTTAAACGAGAGCATCCGGATCTTTCCAAGCCCGGTTCTTTGCGTGTGTGAAAACAGCCAATTACAGAGTGAGACCAGACTGGCGACAGGGTTTAAGAGTCACTCCGAACGCCGGCGACCTTCTGTCTCTGATGCCGTCATAAATAAATATGACTATTTATTTCCATCTCTGAGTGGAATCAAATTACCTTCTGTCATGTTTGCTTTGTTTTGCACCTCAAGCTGTGAGCTGGATGCCGCTCTCTGAAATAAACCAGGCTGAAGATTCTCAAACACTGCAGTGAAACGTCATGTTTGCCAGAAGGTCTCTGAACGCCTCACTCATATCTAAACTGTGGGATGTTATGAACGCTTTAAGGATGCTGTTCATGTCAGAGTTAAGTTCTCATTTTTATTCGAGTTAAAAAAAAACAAAAAAAAACAATTCCCCCATATTTCTCCATCAATACTTTTCATTTTCCAAAGCAAATTACAGCAAAGAACCAATTCACTGGGGAAATATTTAGTAAATTCATAGTTGAGTATATGAAGCTATGTTCTACCACAGCTTTATTCCCACAGCGGTGCTCAGAGTTCAAAGTTCAACAGAAAGAGTTCCTTTCCTCCAGAGCCCACATTAAGCTAATGATTAGCTTAGCTGTATTGTAGCAAGAAGATGCAGTTAATTTTAGATAAACTATGCTATTACTTTTCACGCTAACTTTCTTTCTGCAGGCAGAGAAGCTATTTTCAAGCTGCCTTCAGTCACTGCTTTGATAAAAATCTAAAACACAATACTCTACAGACTCCTGTCCTCCCCTCCTCTACAGGGTCAAAGTCTCTTTCTGCCAGTGTCTGTTGGATATTCAGAAACTCCCCCAGATACGTTATCATCACGTTGATTCAATATGATTCACAGAGATGAATGGAGAGACAAAAATCAATAGATTGACCATCAGAGAGCCTTGCTTGTTGACTGATGGACAAATAAACCAACGAATGGATGGACAGACAGATCAACAGTCTGAATATGGATGATGAATGAATTAATGGGCAAACTGGCAGTGGTTGGATGGATAAACTGATGACAGATGGATGAATAAATGGATGGATGAATGAATGAATGAATGAATGAATGAATGAATGAATGAATGGACAAATGAATGGAAAGGTTCTTCTGAATCTGAATGTTAGTGGGTAAAATCAGTTTGGGTGTGTTGCTCCTTCAGTGTGGCACACATTTTACGATTTATTTTTTTTTCTATCATTGCGTGTGGTCACTCAGGTTTTGAAAATAATCTAACAGTTTTCAAATCTTGCCATGTGGACCAGGCATACGCAAGCAGTTCAGGTAAACTTTCTACAGGACATCTAGAAGTATACGTGCCCTGTAGATGAATGAAAACTACAGTAACTGCAACTTATTCTAAATCTGAAATACAGTTGCACTTTCCAAACGTCTTCAGCATGGAGCTTCGTAAATGTGAGGACAATTTGACATTGAGGATTTAGGTGTTTGGTGAGCTTCAAAAAGAAGAGGTTGAAAGGGATTTCATGTGATTAGTTTGAAGTGGGAGAGGATGTGAGATCAGGGTGAGGGACAGACCATCATTTGCCTCCGGATAATTATAACATGGAGTACAGGTGACAGTGACTGTAACAAGGCTGCCGTTTTCTCTGTCTCTTCGTTAACGCAGCCGTATACCATGACGGACAGCAGCTCCTGACAAGGCGACCTTACGGGATGATGAGACTCAAAGTGTGAAGAAATTACAGAGCCATATACAAAGTTCAGCCTCTGAGGTGTCATTTAGATTTACTGAAGAAAATGAGGAGGGCTGAAAAGCTGACAGCTGGTGTGAAGAAAAGCCCCGGGCAGGACTTGAAACACAAAGTGTGACACATGCAGGCGCTGTTTCTGCTGTCACTCTGCGCCGCATGGAAAAGAACAAACAGGTGATTCAACGTTGAATCCAAGCTGTTCCTATATGACAACAGCATCCCACCACTTAGACTTTAAACCTGTAACATGTCAGTTACAGCCTTTTATGCTTCAATTGATGGGTTACAGACTAAAAACGTATCTGAGACAAAGTTGCTATTTAGATGAAGAGTATCTGAAAAGATGAATGTTACCTACAGACAATATGACAAAAAAAATAAATAAATCCAAAACACTCAGAAGACAAAGTGGGTTAGCTTGTATACTCTCTAAGATATCGTCCTTACTTTTCATGAATTAGTTCTTGAGAAAAAAAGATCCAGGATGATCATCCTTCAGCTCAGCAGCATTCTATAGCTCATTCTGAAGTGTCCCAGGATATATAGAATGTCATTTCCTGCCAGTGTTGTGTGCTGGGAAAACCTCCAAACAGAGGCATCCACAAGACATCTTGATCAGAAATCCAACCACAACTCATTACATCTAATGCTGAGTCGCCTGGGGAGGCTCCAGATATTCACCACAGGACCAGGGGATGGACTGATAGATGTCAAGAACAAGTCAGATTTCTTATATGAGCTGTGGATGTTACAATGCAAATATAAAGTTGAATTATATCTTTAGGATTTTTGTACAAACTAGGGACAGTTTTCTGAGTGAACTCAACAATTGAAAGCAACTACTTTCCTCCAGGTTTGACTGACAAAGAGAAAAGCATTTAAACTAAGTTATCTGGAGCTACAACAACTTTAAAATCTCTGAATTAGCATGCTAGTGATAAGATGCTGACATCAGCATAATCTGTACTGAACTTTATCAGAACAGGGATTGGTGGATTGCACTGTGTACTGAACTTTGTCACTGTGTAAGATATTGAACGTAGTGTTAAGTACACAATGACAGAACTTAGTTTTCTAATGTATGCTAGTTCCACCAAGAATTAGTGCAAAACATTTGTAAAACAAGAAAAGCTTCCCTGACAGAATAGACTCGCTGTGATATTATCAGTTAAATTGGCAGCTGCTGCGGTTCTCAAACTAACACAGACCTTGATCATTTCATTTGTAGAGAGAACTAAACCTGATGTGTTCAAGTTGCTAAGCTAGCATGGCTACAGTGGAAGCTACTCAAAATAAAACTATATATGAAGCAAAAATGTTGCCGTCGGTATTTCTGTTCAAAACAAATACCCGAGTACAAGATTTTAGCTTGACATAATTTTTAAGGCTATAACGATTCCTTGAATGATTCGAGTACCTTAATTATTAAAGTTACTCGAGGAAAAGTGACCTGCCTCGAAGCTTCGTTAATTTATGTTTTATTATCTAGCACACTGTGTTCTCCAACCCAAAGCTTGACAGGTATGGGGTGAGAGTTCATCGATTTAATTCACTGAAGATGAATACATAAACTAGAAGCCGTATCATTAACATTTTTTATAAGCATATTTTTGAGCCTGCCTCTTTATTATTAAACTGTATATAATTTCAGATCTTTATATAACTTTTCTTCAGGTTAGCTTGGAAAATGAGCTATTATTGTCACAGGTTAGTTTTCTAAACTAGAGAAACGTAACTGTTAGGGATGCTCAAAAATGAAAAACAGGACTGATATTGATATCCAATAATAACACTGGTGTTTTGTCAGATTTACCAATATTTTATTTTATAATTTTTTTTTTTTGATTAATCGTAAGAATAATCGATAGATTACTCAATTACCAAAATATTCGTTTAAAACAGCCCTAATAATTTTACGTTGTTTTCAACTATGATTTTTTTTTATTAGCCTGAATTACTTTATGCCATACTTTACATTTCACATGTGCCAGTGTGTTGTGAGGATCAGGGTTGAAAACCACTGGCATAATCCATCTTCACTCTTTAAACAGGGACAAAAAGACTAAACATATTGCTCATATTACACCGAGACGTTTAGTTTCGGTATAGAAAGCAGTGATTGTATTTCTGTTGGAGCGTGGTGATGTAGATGATGGGTTTGGCAGGCAGCAGACGAGACTACTCTGATGAGCTGAACACTCTGCTGGAAGAGAACAGGAAAAAAGAAGGGATGAAAAATGGTGCAGCGTTTAGCTCTGCTTGGCACCACTGCCGTAGGTTCATTGAGTCAGAAACGAGGGGGCCGTCTTGGTGGGGTGTGACTGTCACTGCCGGATGACAGATGGCATTCTTGGCCCTCGAAGGGAAGCGAGCGCAAGACAAGATATAAGCGTGGACTAAAAATCTTAAGAACAAGTGAAACCACAAAAATTACAGCAATATACATGAGTGGTTAGGTGGAAGAGCCTTACCCAAGAGTTTCCTTACATTTCTTGAGTGGATAAAGAGAAAATATGAACTCTAATAATACCACAAGATCCTTTGTACTTTGTTAAGAAGATATGATTTTTTTTTTTTTTTTTTACTTTTACCAATAAACATCTGGCAAACAGAATGCATTTGCCTTGGCTGCCTCTCAATAATTTTCTCATTTTCCTGCATTTCAGTTAAGCCGGTTAATGTTAGTTTGCTTCTGGCTAGTTGGGCATGTCTCCATTGGCAGTGTGGTCCGCACTATCTGGGCAGATGTTATCATACTGCAGAAACACAAACTGTTTTTGGTCTAGTTTCTAGTACAACTAACAGTGCATTTGAAATAAGAATACTAATTTAGAAGTAATTACAGTTGACGCTGTATATGCTCTTCCGCTCATCATTAGGCAAAATCAGGGCAAATTTATGAATACAGTCTGTTACCAATCAAATCACATGCATGCAATACTCAAGTTGGCCCAGCTTGTACTACTCAGGATGTGGTTCCAAAAAATGGGTAGGAACAGCACAGGATTTGCAAAATGAGACGAATCTGGCCGACTGGGGAAGAACTGATTAAACCCATACCTGCTGTGTAAACACCTACAACAGCATGTTTCAATGAATAACCGATCCTTAAATTACAGCTGTGTGTTTGGTAACATGGACAAAACATGGTCTTCTGAAATAACCTCTCTCTCAAAAAAAAAAAAAAAAAATTGAAAGAAACAACCAATTTTGTTTGGATACATAATCTCAGTCATTTCACCAAATATTAGTGGGTTTTATGTGTATAGTTTGGCCTGTACATGTAAGTTTAAACCCCAGCATTTTAAATCTGTCTCTTAAAGCAAGAAATACTGACATCCATACCTTTGATGACTGTTTCTAAACTTTTCACCAGCATGACATCAACTTCGACGGCACTTTCTCAAAGTCATGGTTGGAGAAAGACTCTAGCAGGAGAGGAGTTTCAACAAATCCATAGTCCAGATGAAAAATCTTTAACATATACCGACCAAAGAAGGTAGAGGACTTTTATTTGAAAGTAGCTTTAAAAGCACCTTCAGAAGCCATAAAGTGACAGTGATAACCGTCACAGTTTGTCATAAAGAGAGGCTTTCAGAAGCAGATAACGAAAGAATTAGAATGTGACTCAGGCGCAGAAATCTTCATTTTTCTTCTGTCAAGTTACATTCAAAGGATGTCAGCAGAGAGGTGTGGGAGCTAAGGCAATGACACTGGAAGCTTTCAGGGAAAAAATGAAACAGGGACACACAAGTGGAAAACCTCATTTTTGCTTTATTTTCCCAACTTACTGCCTTGGGAAACACAACCTACAAATGTTGGTAGACTTTAAGGAGGTATTTGATCTGCTCTGAAAGCGAAAAGACTGGTCTGTATGGGAACTACAATGTCTAACAAAATGTAACAACATGAAACTATTCACAGCTAAAATCTACATTGCAGCCATCAACAGAAGTATAAACTACCTGTCCTATTTTGGACTTTCAGCAATCCAAACTGGAAAAAAAAAATAAAAAAAATCAAGGCAGTTTAAATATATACATTTAATTTCAAAGAATCAGAATTTATACTTTTTGAAAATAATGATTAGGCAGGTGTTAAAATATACTTTTCATTAAGCATGAAAATTTTGCTTTGTTTGGTCTGATGCAGAATGACTAAATGGAAAAGTCAGTTTTTGTGTAATTAATCGATACAGTGCTTTTTACTTTGTGAATTCAAGTACTAAAATAAATCTTTTCTATAATATTGTAATTTTTTTGAATAAGACGTTTTAATAATCCAGCAAAATTGGGTTAAATATCCCTAAAGTTACTTCACCAGCCGTAAGAGCCGATTTTATCCCAGTTGGATATGCACATTCTCAAGCATGCCACCATGCTCGGCAGAGTGTGTAAAGTTCATTTAAATTGGTTTCTAGTCACAAATAGAAAACACAACTTGCTTAAAATTTACTGCATCTGGCTTATTTTCCCCCAGAATATTTGGATTTGCCCACCATTTGAACATAGTCTAAATTACAACAATCTTAACCAAACTGTGGCACTCGGGTTGAATAAAATTGGTCAGGATGTTCAGGAACAACCAGGAAACTACAAGCCTGACACCGACTGTAAAGAAAGTTTTTAAATCACTGGTGGCCTACCAAAAACACCAAAATGACCAACTGAAATTAATTTGCATCTGCTTACATAGTTAGAAGTTTAATGTTCAGGCAAAACAAAAACTGAACTGTGTAGCCAAGAAAATCTTGGTATAAAGTTGTGTTGTACTGGTGCACTATACAAAGTACATTGACTGAGGGAGAATAAGTGGCTATTAATTTGAACAAGCAAAAATAACTAGACTCGTTTTTTTTTTTTTTTTTTTGTACCGGGTGCTCCGAAAGGTCAACGATCCCAGAGAGAGCTGGAGAAATCTGCAGATATTTACACTCTGCATAAACTGTCCCAAACTGCCATCTGTGATGATTCCATAAAACAGAAGGGCTCTCGACTAATGGCAGAAATAAAAGAACAAAGTTGGCATGAATTTCATTATTGTACCACGTGGACAGAAGAGAAGATACGTTATAGGTTCACTTTAAATGATAAATCATGCTAAAACTGTTTTAGTCTTGTAAGAAGTTTTAATATTTACAAAATACAATACAGAACATGAGTCTAAACTAATTTCTACGGCTGCTGTGAAGGGACAAAAGTCAGTCTCTTATTCTGTTGAGCCACTAAAATAAGTTCCTGACAGTATACTAAACAATCAGCCCAGCAGTCATCCTCCTGCTGAGAGAAATGCAAGAAAATAGGAGGTTTGTTTATGTTAGACATGAAATAGTCTTCCATAAACATATTTCTGCACCTCAGTGATTGAAAGCAGCTTTTAGAGCCTACTTTTACTTTTAGCCATCTCTGCACATTGAGCAATGATTGCATGGTTTGTGATGCTTTTATTGCTGCAGTTGTGTTTTTCATCATTCTGGTTATAGAACAGGCTTTTTCTTTTTCAACTGTTAAACTTGTAATTTTTTGAGAACTAAAAGCATAACATTTTTCAACTGCCAGTGGTTAATAATAGGTGACAGACATTGAGATTCCTATTGGGATACTGCTGGAGTGGAAAGAGCAACGGGTCAAAATAAATGCGCTCCCATTGCCTGGAACTCACTACAGGATATGCTTTCGATTCCTGCAAATCTGGGGCTTACAATGAGAGAAATCCCCACATACATTACAGTGATTTGAAATAGCATGGACTTTTGAATCAGACTAAACTAAAACAAAGAAAAATTCTTCTGCCAGCTCTCCTGTTTCAGTATCCTTCTAGCTCGCAAACCAACATTTCTTATTAAAGTTAAAAACCATTATGTCAGAATTACATAATCATTTCCCTCCAGTGTGTATGCATCAGCTAAAGATTGAAATTCCATTTTATACTCCAAGTTGCCGTAATTGTCGTCAGTACAGTTATAGCCCAGATGTGAAAATGGTAGACCACAGTCATGGTTCACTTCCAGTAAATCAAACTTAACGTACTGTTTAAAGTCTTAATCTCTGTCACTGAAACTCATTTCTCACAGGTGCTCATCTGCCTTATAGTCAGAAGAAAAAAAAAAACTAATTTAGTGACCCAAATCTTCTGCCTTATGTTTCTAACACAACGAAAAAAAGATTCTGCAAATTATCTGATAACTAAAGCTGTAAAGGATGTGCAGTTTTAATGTGAAGACGTAACAAAGAAGCTTCTAAAAACTCCCTACTTTGATTATTTATTTATTTTTTTAAGAGGACAGGACATATGAGCAATTTAACTATTCTAACAAAGTTATTACTACCCAGAGAGCTGTAGCGGAGGAGGCTGACATCAAGGAAAGAGTACAACATGGATTAAAAAAAGAGATAGCCAAGGATGAAGTTCGGATGAACAACAGAGGATCAGATCAAATGAGACAGTAATGAGAGCATCGATCTGTGGAAGGCACAACAAGATCTATGGCTGATCTCACAAGCAGTCCAATTTCTTCCCGGATAGTTTTCTGTGCTTACAAATATGTTTTCCCTTTAATCCTTGTCGTATTAACTGGAAAGAGATAAAGCAGAGGAGACCAACAAGAGAGACACCAAAGATGACCGCTAGAAAGATGGAAAGAGACAGAAAAAAATTAAAGTTGTATATTCCTCTGAGGTATAAGTAAGACAAGAAGTGAGGTTATAATATACAAAATGTCTCAATTAATGGCAAGAAAAAGGTATTGACTGGCAACTGATTTATCATGGTACTGACTATTCTGGTAAGAAAAAACCAAGCAACTTTTTGCTGACTGTTAAATTGTCTTAGTAATTACCACGATAAACAACAATAATATAGATATTTTCAAGTAATACAATCAAAATATGCTCTCTCAAAGACCAATAAATCTTAATTTTGTGTAACCGAAAAAAAAAAAATTAAAATATCCAAAATACAACCAAAAATAATAAAACACACAACTAAAACCAATAAATAAAATGTAATAAGATGTCTCTAAACAAATTGTCTTTCAGATATATATTACATGTAAGAAGCTCATTTTAATTTATCATTCAATTGATTTATATATTGCTTATTGGGACACGGTGTATGGTCTAAGTGTGGATATACAGAAGGAATGCCAATATTTTGAAATTTTAGAAAAGATTTAGTGAATATCTTTGCCATCTGTTGGGATTAATGATAGCTGCATTCGCACTGGTTGATGCTACCAATGTGTGTTAAAGGCTTTAATAGACGAGATGTGGTGCCCCTTATGTGTGTTAACCTTAAAGCTCCCACAATTCCTTAATTCTTCTGTTTATCCACAACCTCGGGATCTTTTCTGAGGTTGTGGAGAAGATCCACAAATCCACAAATCAAAATCCCAGTTTTACAAGCAGCTTACTGGGTGGCTTATGGAGGAGGATGTGGCTTTCTCTATTTTCCAGAAGGTGGAAAACAAAGTGAGAAAGATCTCAGCAAATCCTCCATCCACCACAGAAGATGGAGGTTACACAGAAAAAATTAAGACTTATTTTGTTTGATACTTAAATGCAATATCAAACCTTCAAATACTCTGCAAATTTTAGAAATTTTGACATGTGTTCTCTACAAAAAGTTATATTGACTCCAATAGGAAGGCAGCATATTTACCAATTGACAAGAGTAAACCCGCACTATGCGTGACATGTGAAAATCATCTAAAAGCATGGTTTTAAATTTGTTCTGTAGTTTAGGTGGATATTCGAAAATAAAAGAAAACAACTAACACCTGCAACAAATTCACAGAGGTTGCCTTGACATTACTTTGATCTTTATCTTAATGAAGGTTTTGTTCACCCTGCGATAATAAAGTGAAATGAAAATATGAAATACCGATTTGTTTTCTTGTAATTACTATCTGGACATAAGATGGTACCCAAGAGAAGCTTGGGGAGTCACAAATGAGTTTGTAACAGCGCTGACTGTTATGTCAATTCCCACTTTTAGGGAACACAAACTGCTAATTTCATTGTTGCTATGGTGATTCCTGCCCTTTTAGGGAACAAACTACTGGACTAATAGTAGCTATTTTCATTGCCGCCTTTTTAGGAAACACAAACTTCTGGTTCAATAGTTGCTGTTGTGATTCCCTCTCTTTTGGGAAACAAACTCCTGCATTAATAGTTGCTATGGTGAAACCCTCTCTTTTAGTGGGATATGGAGAGCTCGCTGTGTGTCTCTAAGCCTAGTTGCTATGGTGATTCCCACCCTACTGGTTTAATATCTATCATGGTGGTACACGCCCCTTTCCAGTCGTACCACCTGGCTTGAAGGATGATTCTGAAGCTTTATTGTTCTGTGGCCCCAGCTGTTGGTGCTTTGTATGGCCTGAAGTTAATTGAGACCTGTTCACATTAAACGTAAACAAGGACAAATTGTCAACAATTTTTTAAAAATTATTATCTTATAGGCTACTCAGTTCCATCCACTTTCTTTTCACCCTTGTGCTTAATGGGGTGCCTATCTCCAGAACCCACACATGCACAGGGAGAACATGCAAACTTTATCTTAAAGTTTCCATGCAGAAAGACCCTGGGCTGGGAATCGAACCCAGGACCTTCTTGCTACAAGGCAGCAACTGCGCTACCAACTGTGCTGCCCCTTACGCTCAGTTGTTCAGGCAGTGGGACCTTAACGAAGGATTGGCTTTTACAATAGTTTTGAATTTGAATTTCACTATTTCAATAGTTTTGAAATAGTGATTTTACAATCACTATTGTAAAATAGCTTTTACAATAGTGATTTTCACAATTTTTTAGGAAACAAACTGCAGTGACACTGGTTGCTATAGTAATTCCTGCCCTTTATGCAAATATAGCCTAATGACTCACAGACTTTTAATAGTTATATCTGCCATATTACAAGACAGGAACTTCCAAGGAAGACCATGCTGATTCTTACTGATTTAAAAGCATCAAACTCTTTAAACTTTAACTTTATTACTTAAGTATATTACTTGAAAACAAGGGTAGCTGTGGAATGATGGGGAGAGCAGTGGTCTGCAAATTGCCACTGTCTCGATGTGCCCTTGGACAGGGCATTTTACTCAAAGTTTCCAACCATTCTGCATCAGAGCTGTTGGTTTAATGAGACTCTGGTGTGCAGGTGTCAAGTCTGGTGTTCAGGACAGAATATGACGTTTGAGAGCAATTTAAAAAGATAAGTAAAGTCTCCATTTCTGCAAGACTAAAATAAACATCTTTGACAAAACAAGATGTTTTCTGTTCACATTTTCAGTCAATCTGAGCTCCCACGTGGAAAGATTGTGCTGAAATGGTACAAAGATGTAAATTAAAGAACAATAATATAAGCAACTTAATTCAAGATATTTCCATTAAGGGCATAAACATTTTTTAGTTTTATATTGTACGTTTTGCAATCCAGGAAGCAACACTTTAATATATTTTTTCTAAACAGATGCTTAATTTCTGCATGTTGGTTTTGCCCTAATTAATGTATTAAATATTATTACAATACTTTCTACTCTTTACTAGAAACAAATCTGTGCTTTCAAGATAATATTAGAGCTGTAATGCATCGTTTCATTTTCTTAAAATCTGTATCAAGTTCAATATTTCAGTATCTAATAAGATTATGTTCATATGCAATGTCCTCAAATGAGACCAAAGACTTATTAACCAAAGCTTGATATAATGTCCACACAAAGAAACATGAAAGAATTCTATAGAGTGTATTAAACTGGCACAGAGTGAGTCAAATGGAGCTGGACTGCAGTGAACTGAAGTGCCACTGAATAAAGAATCTTTCTAAATGAAGTTAACACAGTGAGCACAGACCTGTGCTGCCGGCTGCTGATAAGGAGAGCTCTCTGTGTGCCTGTAAGCCTGGTATCTGCTGTTTGATCAGTGATGTTGGGACTGTTGTTGCTGAGTGTAGGACATGGCGATGAACTGCACTGATGGCAAGATGCAGACGGAGCAACATGTCAGCACTGGAAGACGTCCAGCTGTGCTGTCAGTGGTGTTCTTCCATGTAAAAGCCTTTACGTTAGTGAAGGGATCAAACACAGGGAATGGGCAGAGTGACATCAAAGGATGAGACTGTTCAGTATGAAGCTAAAGAACAGAAAAATCAGAAAAGGAAATTAAAAAGCTCTGGGGTAGCGCATCAAAACCTTCAGTAAATGTCTTTAAATTCCATGGTTCTGGGAAAAGATACCTGCAGTTAGCACTACTGATGTCATCTTATTTTGTTGTTTTGCTCATCGAGAAAATGGTAGAGCTGAAAGGTCTAGGACAAGCTGTCTACAATGGTATAATCAACATTATATCTTTAAAATTGAAGCATTAACAGCAAAAAGAAAAAAGTGGGTAATTTATATCCTTTTTAGAGAAACTAAAATCCAAAGCCTTTTCCAACTGACCCATCAAGAACATCAATATTCTACATAAGCTCGATAAAATGAACCACTGCAGTTCTAATTTCATCTTTTTTTTTTAAATAACACAAAAATACCTCCAGTGACAAAAAAGCCCACCTTAAGATGTATTCTTTTGTTCGCTCTAATCCTCCACATCTGTGGTTCAGCCCCACTGAAATGGTAGCGTGAACATTTCCTTAAATCCTTGACAGAGATTACTCTCTCACAGCAGGGAAAAGACATCGGATCTCCTGCTTTAACATTTACAAACTGCGGTTTAAATAAGAGATTCACTTGGTTGGAGGGAAGAGGGATGAGGGCTGTGGTTGGAGACAGATCAGCTGTGATGAGTGGGCAGAACACGATTAAGGATAAAAACTGTGAAAAGTGAAAAGTGAAACCGAAGCAGTGAATAGAGCAGAATCACACTAGTTCAACTGTAGAGAGAAATGTTTACTTTAACTTTAAATATGCATTAGGTGTCTTGGTGGTTGAGTCTTTCGCAGGGAAGTGAAAACATCTCAGTGACTCTCTGTACTGTCAATCTTTGCAGAGATTCTTGCAGTGTCTGATCTGCAGTAAGAGAGCTCTTGATAACTGTAATTTCATCCTATGAGCAAAATAAAAACAGGGACAGACATAGAAAATGAACACTGACCTGGTTTAATGTGTAAAAATCAATCTGTCCAAACAGATGTTCACTAATTACTGTCTTCATCAAAAGCACAGTTGGGTTGAGGGGCATGAAAGTGGATAAATCTGGTTGAAGCACCTTTGGATTGAAGTGGTGAAAATGAAAACCATCTATTACAGAGAAACTGATTAACCTGAAATAAATTTAAACTCTTTCAGCTTCACATTTGTTGTTTTCCACCCTTAAACCCAGCTTTAGCTGAGAGGTTACAAAGGATATCATTGCATAAATGTATCAGTCAGGCTCAGGGAACAAAACACCAAAGCATTACTTTATGTTTTTACAGTGAAGACATGCATTAAGACTTTAAGAAAATGTGGGTACATGAAGACAATGTTTGATATTCAACTTGTGCTTGAGGGCTGTAGTCTTTCAAGAGCAGATTTCATTTGAATTGATGTTAGCGCTTTCATAGAATAGATGGCGCCATGAGGACAAAAACATTTCCTCAATATTTTGAAGCAACATCTGAAGGGATCAACAAAATTTCACAAAGATGGGTCTTCTAACAGTTTAAGTGCAATTCAGCTTCTAAATTCAAAGTATAATAATACATCTTAAAATTATCTCCCAGGACTCAGCTGTTTAACAAATATAATTTAGTTAACAACTGACACAAAACAGGAACATTTTATTTAGTCTGATTTAATGTCAGACGGTTAGAAAAATAAAACAAAAAGGTTGGGTTCTTATGGAATGTATGTAAGCACCTGGTTTCAACGAATTTGATTTTGTAAAACAGTTTTTGATTTAAAAGTTTACAGTGTTTTGCACCACAAAACTGTAATTTTACTCACAGTTATTATTCCATCAGATTCCTAAAAACAATGCAGGGCTGTTGCATGAGAAAATGGTTTGACCAGGAATGTCCTAATCTGCACTCATGTTCTATATAGATCAGAGCTGGACAAACACACGCACACTGCAGATCAGATGAAGACCTTATTTTTTCTCTCTACTACTCTCAGTGTGATCTCCAGCGGCCTCATTACTAAAATCATATAAAAACATAGCCTGGGACCTTGATTTGTTCAATAATTCAGGCTGCTTCTCTACGCCGTCTGACTGCAGCTGCTGAAGGCAAGTCTGCAGGATGCAGTTAATACTGAGTGGAGAACACAACTCCTCTGTGTGTGAGAATAATAGAGCTGGGTAATGAGATGAATACATCAGGCATTGCCTTTGGACAGACCGTCGGACTAGTGGAAATTCCCCTCGTTTCTAAAGGGTTTATTTTTCCTCTAGCTGAAGTCACCTGGATGTTTTTGTCATTTAAATAAGAGTGCAGGTTGAATAAAGCTTTTATAGTTAATTGCTAAAGGAACGCTTCCTGAACTTGAAATTGTAACACGTTTGTATGTTAAACCCATGATATGGTAAATAACCAGTTGTAAATAATGTCAGAATTATGAGAAAAAAGTTTAAAGTCAGAATTATTTTCTTTTTAATTTTCTTCTGTAGTTACAAGCATATCAACAGAAAGTTACGTAGCAGGAAAAAGTTTGACAGCAGATAAAAAGGTACAGCAGCAAAAACTACCTAAAATGTGTGGATACTGAATTCATATGAGTTTCACTTTCAGTACTGTTTTTACACATAATTAAAATGGCTTTTTAATGACATTTTAATGTACTGATTTTATTGAGAGACGTTTCTATTATTTTACTGACTTGGAAGTGCTGTGGGAAACAAGTCAGACAGCATTTGAGGTGATGAAGTTGAGTCATTCTGGAGTCATCACATTGCTCTGTTAATGTTAACAGAGAATAAGCATCTTATTCTGGAAAAAAAATAAAATAATAATATTTCCCTAAAATACCGCTTTACTGAGACTTTAACAGTATTTTATAGAAGATGATTTGGGCTAATAAAGAATTCTGACGTTTTCCTCAGAATTCTGACTTTAATCAATGGAGATCAAAAGTGAGAATACTGAGAAAACAGTCAGAATCGTGAGATTAAATTCAGTTTTTTTTTAGTGACTAATCCTTTTCCTTAGTATTTTGCTCTTATTAGTTGCAACATCCTCTGCTGAGTCTTGTGCCTCCAAATGTTCAGCATATTGTTGTTTATTTTCTGCATGTGCCTTTTTTTAACTTGTGTGAGGAGGAACAGGAGATGATTAAGTAAGAGAAAAGTCAGAAACAAAGCAATAAAAGATCCAGAAGAGTCTCCCAAAGGCAATTAATTAGATTTACCATCTGCACTCCCGATCATTCTGGGAAAATTAGAACATCTCAGTTAATACGCTCTGGGTGTTTTTCTGCGCGTCTCCCTGACTGTGATTTAAATTCCAGTGTTTATGTTTTTCTTTGTCAGCAAATTTAAACCAATAGACACCACCTATACAACTCCATTTTAATTATAGAGCATCCTGCAGAGCTCCCTCAGATTCTACTCTTTCATCATTCTCTGGACTTGAAAGGTTTTAGTTTGTATCATTTAATGATGCCTTTTGTTTTGTTTATTTTTGATAAATTGAGAGGTAATAAAAAGTTTAAAATTGAAATAAACATTCTCAAATATTTTGCTTAGGAATTAGAAAAAAAAAAACAAAACACTTAAAAGCACTTAAAGACATGGTTAAATGTAATAGTTTCCCGTTTAGTGGTAAAACCGCATTACTTAGATGACACAGTGACAGACCATTAAATGTTAGTAACACTTATATGCTTTTAACAAAAATACTATAAAAAAAAAGAAAACGTGAATTCTCATCACTCATGACATTTAGGTATGATATTTCTTATAATAGTAATATTTAATATTTAATATTTAATGTTGAATCACATCAAATATTATTGAAATACAAAGAACATCTTTGCTAACACTAATTATTGTGCAGACTATTGTGTGTCGGCCAATACTTTTAGCTTCCTTCTAATCTATGTAGAAAAAAAAGTTATTTTACAATAGTTTTAGCAATTAGTCAGTAACTGTTTGATTTTTATTAACCTTTCAGTTATTTCCATTCACTAAGTCTTTTTGGAAACACCGGCACATTTATTAAAACCTATTAGTAAATGTTCCAAATGTGCCTTGCAAAAATATTTTTTTAAGTCTGCAATTATTGCACATTTCAAGTTAAACTAAAATAAATACAATTTCATGACTGCGAGACTCTTAATATTCAAAGCTGAAGCTGAAAGAGCCAAACCTTTTTTTTTTTTTTTTTTTTTTAAATTGCTAATTAAAACTCCTGTGGCAGACTTCTTTCTCCCTGCAGAGCAGAATAATGTGTCATCAGAGCTTGCCGGTTCAAACTTCAACTGCTGTTTATTGAGCTACTTGTGCAGTTCGCCTTCTTAGTGCATACACATCTTTATGGTTTTTGAAAGTTTTATTAAGTTAGCTGAATTTAAATATATAAAAAATACACTTTTGTAAAAAGTAAAATTGCAGCATCAACCTAACCTTTAGAAAATGTTGCATCCATCCTTCTTTGCCCTCACAGAGCAGACCAACAGCTCTATCTGCTGCTGTAGCACCAATCGGTCTGCTAGTCTGTCGTAGTTTAAAATCCTGTAAGAAATAAATACAAGAACAACTGGGGAACCTTGTCTGGAGTGGGAACCCTGCTGGAGCCAGGCCTGAGGGCGCTGTGGTTCAGCATTGGCTCCTGGGGTTTGAACTGAAGCACAGGAAACCCTTTTCGTAGGGAGAGAAGCCGAGGATGATTCCAACATCTTTTCCTGGGTATTTCCCTCAACAGCCTAAAAAGTTGATGTTAGTCGGTGCATCAGATCGCCCAAAGGAATAACTGTCTATGCACTGTTCTTTGCCGGCCTGATGAACAGCTGACCTTTCCTTTTGAACCCCCTATCTCAAATATTGACCGTAGGATTTAAGCAGGTGCAGTAGTGACTCTGACCTCGTCCAGCTTGCTTCTTCTGCAGTTCAGGGCCCCGGAGCTGCTGTAAAAGCTCTCATCAGTTACACCTCCATTCAGCAGCCAAATGAAAGCCTTGGCAGAAAGTCTGCTGATCAAAGCTAGTCGAGCTACCATTGAATGTGATTTGTAGACTCCAGAGATGACTGACGTGTGTAAAACAGGCAGGGAGTAGAGCACTGAGATCAGTCGTGCAGAAACTGGAAAAGTTGTCTGATATTTGGGAAAATTTTCTGCATAAAACAACTCTAACTGATTTGTTTGTACCTTTAAACAAAACATGTTAACAGAGCTGGTGAAGCTAACGCATGAAAACTGATCAAATCAGGTCAGAGAAGCTACAGACATAGAAGAATGTGGAAAAAAATGTATTTGGATACAGCAATATAAATAAACATTACAATTTTTTTAAAAAGACCTTTGAAAATGTTTTGAAAAATGTAGGAAAAAGAAAGCCAATTTCAGTTGAGGAATAAACAATTTCTTCCAACGTAAAATCGCTAAACATGATGTATCACACAACATGCAGGTCATTTTTCACATTTTTGAAGAAGGTTCATCCTGTTTTAAAACCTCTGAGGTTTGAAGTGGCTTGACTATTGAAGTGAAAGTTAATTCCATTATGTGATCCAATGAGCTGTCTGGTGCCTTCAGGAAGAAAATCGTAGCATAAAATTAGGCTGTCCAGAGTTTTAAAAAGGTTTTAAGAAATTTGAATTCAGCCACTCAAGAAAGTTTACCCTAAAAGCAAACCACAAGGTGCCAAAAGATGCTAAAGGTAATGTCAACACAGCCTTATCTTTGCCAATAGAACTCAGTTGTGGTGGCTGGACACTCTTGGGATGTTTTCATACCCGATAATCCAATAAATTAGGTTCAATTGAGGACTGAACTTGCAACATTTGATTATACATTTCAGCTGGTGCAGTTTGCTTTCACACTACACTGTGTCAAATGAACCAAAACCTTTCTAAAAACCTGTTCACCTTCTCGCCTATGGTGAGACTGCCCCAAGAACCACCAAAAGATATGACACAAAAACCTCTGAAGACACTGGAGTGAACAATAAAAAGTGTCTGGTTTTAGCAGTTATAGTATTTTTCTTAAGACTTTGGCAAAACACAACAAACCATTTCTCCTGCTAGCCTGTGTGTTTGATCTGGTTCGATTTACCCAGAATGCTTTGCACTGTAGTCCACTTCCTTCTTTGGAGCATTCTGCGGTTCCCTTGGAATTCACAAATTCATTCAAACCACATAAGAGTTCACTTCAACTGAACAGAGACCTTTTAGGAGGTCAGAGTTCACTTTATATGGTTGATCAGAGATTGATTGCACATATTCACACCTACCCAAACAAACTGGACTGCCAGGTCGAACAACCGAGAGTCTGATAAAAGTGGACTAAACAGGACTGATGTGAATTCAAGCTTACGTCACCACGGAGGACATGTTTGCCATAAAAGAAAAACATTGTTCAAGGAAAACAACCTCATATGAACAGTGAAGCATAGAGATAGAAATGTGATTGAATAAATTTACCATGTACAATAGGGTATTGTAGTAGACAATCTGTATAAAAATACAGCTGAGGGACAACAAAACCCTTTAACATAACAATGACCCAATACCATACCAGTAAATCCATTAAGAACTGGTGGAGCATTAGGAAAAGGAAAGTTCTGACAGTCTCTGTGACAGATCTTAATCTCATTGCATGGCAACTGGATGTAGATACAAGAAAATCAACATTTAGCTTTTTAAATATCCTGATCCAAATAAATACATTAAAGCACTTTTTCACTCCTCTGTAGAATCAGACTATCGGATCAGAGATCTGTTCAAAGTAAACTGACCCATCCTGTTAATCCCTTAGTAATTGTTCCGCCTTCTTTTAAAGGTTTATTGATCCTGCTAAGACTTTCAAGGTCTTTAGCATTTTAACATTAAACGGATTTAGCTGGAGTAAAAGATGAGTTTATTTAAATTGCATGGGTAATCTGTGACTCTGCATCTCCTCAACAAGCTCCATCTCCAAGGAGTTTCTACTTTAGGTCGATCGAAGCCATATAAAGTCCACCAGACAAATCTGGCTCTTAGGTTCTCAATGAATTTCAGACCAGATGATAGGCTGTAGATGGTGTTTTTATTTTCTGTTAAATATCCCAGAATTTCCCACTTTATTTTAAAACATCTTACAAAAAAAGAGCAACAACACAAATTTTTCTTCCTTTTTTCCAGCTCTTGATGTTTCAGGATCATCCCGTGCCCCAAAGCCAGAAGCGTGGAGCTGAAATGACTCCCTGAGGCAATGAGATCAATTATTTCATCATTTATCTTTTAAGCTTGAAGCAAGTTCATTAGTTTCTTTTTTGTCGAGTCACATCAACCCTCTCGCCCTCTCTCTCTCTCCCTCCCTCCACCACCAGGCTTCTATTTGTGCTCTCTTCACCTCTTTCTTTTCAGCTCCATTCTGAGTAATCTCTTCCTCCCAGTCAAGCTCTGCATCTTCTCAATTCTACATCTGAAAGCTGTTCATCCCGCATCCTTCCTGAAGCACCCCTGCTCTCTCCTTCTCATCAACTCCTACTGATTTGCTTCACATCTCCATGAATCGTCACCATTCCATAATTTTTTGCCACACTTTTCCTGCTTATTTCAGACACAGTGAGCCGACCAAAGGGAGTAGGGGTAGAGCCTTGTCGACAGTAGCATGTATTAAATCCCCAGCTGACCTCCCACACCATTTCACTTCTCTAATCCGGGGGCCAATACAATCGAGGCGAGAAGCTGCCCCCACCGCCTTATGGGGGAAGGTTGGCTCACTAACTAATTTACCCCCCATCAACCCCTTTGCAGTCTTTCCCCCAACGCTGCTGTAAAACAAAACCCCACTGTGTCATTGCACTCATGTATGGAGGTCACTGTTCTCCGCTGGTCGACCTCGTAAGTTTTGTGTAGCAATTAATTACTGTCACCGCGGCCGGCACATATGGGCCTATTATCATAAGGCCTCACAGGAGGATGTTTCCTGCTGTGGGCAGTCATATGGAACACTTTAAAATGCCAACGAACTTTCTCTCCTGTCGCTGCTGTAGTCTAGCAGAAGATAAATTTTAGACGTTATTTTAATTATTTTTCCACTTTGAAGAGATTTGTGAGGAATTTTAACTTTCAAGATGCCCTGCAGATACACAGAAAGTTCACCATTCTTTGATCTAAGTCTTAGAATTTGAAAAACAGAAAATATGGCTTGTTAGGAAACAAAAAGCTTCTTCTCGCTGACAAGAATAGAATAGCATGATTTAGGTTTGCAGGTTTGGACATGAATGAACAAGAAAACAGTTAGAATAGCATCCTTTAAACTCCAACAGATTTGGTTCGATTGGGATCCAAAATTGCAACGTATGTTACATTTTCAGCTGGTGCAGTTCTCTTTCATACTGCACTATGTCAACTGATCTAAACCCTTTTGAAGAACCCTGTTCTCCTCCTTGCTTGCGGTGGTGCTGCACCAAGAACCACTGTTGGAAATTACACAAAAAACTCCGAAGAAAAAACTGAGCACAATTTTGTTCTTCACAAAATGTGAAGATGGGAAAATGGGATCAACTTTTAGCAATTAAAAGATGTCCCTTCTGTTTTTGGCAAAAACCGTGCTCCATTTCTCCCGCCAGTGCTACCCACATGTTTGTTTTCTCTTGCATGTTGCCCGTTTAGTCCACATTAAGTTTGTTTGCCTTGAAAGTCTGATTCATTTGGGGAGGTGTGAACTCTGATGTGGACCAAAAAAAGAGGACTCTGGGGGGGGTCTCTGGTCAGCTTTGGTCTCTCCTTGGTTGAAGTGAACTCTGATGGGGATCAAACGCATATTTGAATGCCAGTGACGAAGTGGACTCTGGCATATAGCGCTGGTAACTTTCGGACAACATAACCAAAATAAACACGAGTGTTTAGCAACAGCAGGAAAAAATGGCTTGACAAAAGAGATTTCCTACAGCTACTAAAATATGACATTAACCTACTCTTGTTTACATTTCGTGAAGACGGAAGTTGTGCTCAGCCTTTCTTCAGAGGTTTTTGTGTGGTTTCCTTCAGTGATTCTTGGAGCAGTGCCGGCAAGATTGAGGAGTTAAACAGGTTTTTCAAAGCATTTGACTCATTTGACAGTGCAGTGTGAAAGCCAATGTCAGCTGATGACAGTGTAACTGGACTTTAGTCCAGAATCAAACCTCCAGGACCATCAGTATGAAGACACCCTAACACACAGGCCTTCAACCAAATGCACATTTTCAAACAAGCATACCAGTTTCCAAATACACCATGGACACCCTTTGATTTAGGCTTGTTTGGAAATCTTGCGCTCATATACCTGACCTTCAACTCCTTACACCTAGTCGAGTCAAATGTGAGGCTATCTGACCAACAGCTGGTCACACATAACATAAAATCCAAATATGTCTGAAACAGGCCTTCAACCAAAAATCTTTCAGTTCTTCCAAACTGAGACTCAAGTCAAAAATCAAAAGTTAACAGCTAAATCGTTTTTTTAGGAGATTCATTTGACCATTAATGGTGAAAGATGGACACATGCAGCATTCACCAAAATAAATTTGCTTCTTCCTGGATTTAATTCTAAGGCTGACCACACATTTTTAATAGGTTCCCTTCTTGGCTTTGGAAAGCCCATACCACATTGTGTGTGAAGAATACAATAATAGTACAAGCTCTTTGAGAAAAAAGCTCAGTCGAGATTCCAAACGTTTGCCACAAGGATAATTATTACCTGGGGGGAATAGTTGTTGATTTCACTCATCTGGGAAATCAGCTCACCAGCTGTGATGTTGAACCTCCACAGATTACCTTTGTTCAAGATGAAAGCCTTCTAATATTGTCTTCTCATCGGGAGAGCCACATTTTCAGGATGTTTAATGTCATTTCTTTTATTTCTGCCATCATTAATTTACCTAAGAAAATCTTCTTTGAGCCAGAAAATAGATTGTAACCTTGCAAAATCCTTTAAGCTAACTCAGTACCCGGGTTGTGTCCAAAGTCGCAAAAACCTTCCATAACTGTAAACTGTACAATTGCAACAGAGAATGATTGAGAGAAAATAGATTCAAACCATCTTGTATTAAGGTTGACCTATTATGCTTCTTTGAACATATTAGGATAGGTGGAAGGGGCATACAAAACATGTACATTACATTTTCTTTAAACAAAATCATTCTTTGATAATAAGACTTTAATCTGCTCTGTTCTCCCTATTTTGAGCTCCTTCCAGAAGGAAACGTTTTAGGGCCTCTTGTCACTTTAAATTCAAAGAAGCTGCTGCTGGCCACGCCCCCCAACTCAACATTTACACTCATAAAAATGGCTGATTGTGTTATGTTTTCTGGTATAAAACCATCATTAATAGTCTGTACATATCAGGAAGATGAAGGTACTTTAGCTTGAAACTGAGATGTTATCCTTCCCTTACTGGAAGTGGAGGCCATGTTGAATGCTCCATCTCTCACAGCGGGGACCTAGACTAATTCCTCCACTCATTCCAGACCCAGAGTGAAAATCATTCCTCTGACTTTCACAGAAACAGCTCGTTTCTCCTAAGAGTCAGCTTTTTGGGTGTCTGTTTCTGATTGTCTTGCATGTTCTGCGTTTATCACAGTCACAGCAGAACAGAGTGTTTATGCTGCGTTTACTTCTTTTGGTTCCAGAGTCTAGCTCTGCTTTTTCCTTTTTCTTGCGCCTGGCCTCCAGTGACATTGCGTTTTCCAGAATTCCTTTCTCCATTTCTGACTCCTGTTCTACTGCCGTCGCTCTCCTTCCGGCGGTGTTGGCTTTGCTAACAGGCGTCTTTGAGGTGGTTCATTCAGAAGCAGTTGAATCGGGTCCTCTCCACTTCATCCTCCTCTAACTGCTCACCTTTACTTCCACATCTGTGCACATTTCAATCTCTTTTTGCCTCCTACAGTCCTCCCTTCCTCCTCTTCTCATCTCTCTCTCTCTCTTTCTCTCCTTTGACTCGTGTGGTTTCATCAGATTTGTTCAGAATAATCAGTAGTAAAATCACCACCCAATCCTCCCTGAACATTATACTGCCAGAAAAACAAAATTAGGTCTGTGAGAAAGTAAAGTTTTATAGATATCTGCAAGCTGCTCTTAAAACTATTACTCTAAAAGTTTTTTTTATTGATTCCTTAAGTGATTTTACAGAGACCCAGATCTTGTAGATGTTGAACTTTTTCTCATTTATAATGAATTCTTGATATTTTATTGGTTTTGTCTTGGAAGAAGCTCTCTTAGTATCAGCAATATTTAGCTTTTTGGCAGCAAGGGTAAGAAGTTTTTATGAAGATCCTATTAATTTGTGGTTATACGATGTACAACTGTAAGGATAAAAAAAAATAAAAATGAATAGGAACTGGGTCTACTGGGTCAACTTTAGAGTTACTGATGATTTAAATCTTTACATTTCTGTCTGTCTGCATGGTTAGAAAGTCTTCCAGGGAAAAGGAGTTGGATATATGACCCTTGTTTCTATTATTGATGGAACAGATGGTTTGAACTTTGAACTTCCTCCTTCTCTGTTTTCTCTGCATTCATTAAGCTTCTTTTTCAACTGCTATGATTTGGGGTCATAGTTCAAGCATTTTTTGAGCTTTTGAGATACTTTTCCATTGCTCCCAGTTGTAAAAACAATAACTTATTGTCCTGATTACGTTTTATAAAAAAACTGTCCAAAGGTTAAAAACAAGAGCAAATTGATAAGCAGCTTATCAATTTGCAGGCTTCCAGTGTAATGCATGCTTAAATCATACATGATAGAAATTACAACAGCTCTTCTCACATTTTCATGAATAAGCATCACATTTACTTTAACTTTGGAAATAAATGGTGTGTAATGGTTAATTTTACTGATGTAAAATGAACCAGAAAAATATTTGGATTTTGTGGTTTTAGTGAGAGACAGTGCCTTTAAATGACATTTGTTGTGACTTGCCGCTACACACATACATTTAATTTGTCGTTTGCTAACAATAGAGTGGTGAGTATTAAACTTGCTTCAGTCATACATGACCTGATTGTTTTTTAGTGGAGTCAGAGCAGAAAAGCCCAGGTGCCAGTCCTGACTCTGGGCCCACACGACATATGCTTTGGTGTTAGCTGGGATCCAGGTGCCTGCTCCTGTACTGCTCAAAGGAATGGAGCAGTCAGCCTTATTGTGGCACATATTGTCATGTTTCCAGAGCGGTTAGGCTGATTTCACAGTTGTTTCCTGCAGTGGGAAAACAGAAGTGGCTTTATGAAATCAAACAGAACCGCAGAGAGAGGCGACGCCGGGAGCAAAAACAAATGCTGCTGCGTTACTAGATGTGTCACCTTGTAGAGCTGACTTACTATAGTGCCAGCAAACTCTCAAACAGAAGCAACTGCAACAGGAAGTTGCAGTTAGTTATATGCATACAGAATATGCATATGCTGTATGCATATTCTCGAGAGCTGAGAATATGCATGCAGCCTTTTGGTCTCAGTGTGGCGCCTCGGTATAAAGAAATGGGCAATTATCTTGTATGAGCGTTAAGTGCTTTAGAAGGCTGGTGGTGTATTTCTGCTGTATATGCACCTTTCATCTGCATGCAAACTGCACATTTAAGAAACATTTTCTAATCTCAAGAAGTGAAAACATGTATAAACATAAACTATATTCATGTTTATTACTACTTTATGTGCTGAGCAAGTGTTAAAGACCAAAATAAGTGTCCCGTCTGGGCACAGGCTGGTGAGAACTGCAAAGAGCTGCAACTGGCTTTTTGGGCCTTACAACAGTGGTTTCTAAAATCTGACTAAAATTAGAAAGAAACTGAAGTTTCAAAAATACTTTTAAAAAAATATAGTTTATTTTTTTAGTTTTTGCATGGAATAATTACATTTGATTTCCAATACAAAAATACACTCAAAGTACCAGTTTTTATCTAGGTCTATTTTTCTTGTCATTAGGCTGGAAGCTATGTGCAAATATCAACATCCCTTATCAGAAAAATTGTAGCCAAAAATGTTTTAAATGTTTTTTTTATTAATAGAGAAATAAAAATGGGAATAAAAAGGTTACTCTTTTAAAATTACAACATATTTCATGTTGAAGATATTTATGAAAAACTATGTATTTTTTTTACAAGCTCAGGTGATATTTATGGTTCTAAGCCTTTTTTATTCAGATGCATTGGGCGTATATACATTGGAGACTCTTTAGATTCTAAAGTTTCAGGCTGTTGCTTCAACAAGTTTTAATAAATTAATTAAATAAACAGTATATTTGACAAAAAAAAACATTTATTCCTACTGTACTGATGACTTCCCCCCCAAACATGTCTACATTGGATAGAGGGCTGCCAACATCTGTGCAGACCCCACACATCTTGGACACAAACTGCTTTGACTTTAACCTTCTGGTTGGTGAAACAGAGCACTGTTTTCAAAACCTGGTCATACTGTCCAGGTAATGCAAGACTATGCGTTTTTGAGGTAGTTCAGTCTTGATGTAAGTAAGTTCCCAGGTGCATTGTCTTGTACCACTGAATATTGGATGAGAAAATTCTAGTAATACTAGTTGATATTTGAAAAAACAGAGATGGAATTAATGCAGCAGCAGCAGAGCAATTTATATTTAGGCCAAATGATTGTGATAAACCATTTAACCTGTAAAACAGTATTAACTAAATGTTTTACAAAACAGTGATGCAACAAAAATGCATCTACAACTAAAACATAATCGTTCAATACCATTTTCTAAGCTGGGGGGGAAACCAACCGTCTGAGTTTTCCCAGTCGTCCAAAATCACTGTTTATTCAACAAGCAAAATTCAGAGACCGTTGCAAAATGTTGTGCATGCATAAACAAATAGGCAAAAAAAAAAAAAAAAAATTAAGCTGATTATAAAAATGTCATCATGCTGGATGTAAGCTTGTTGCTTTAGCTTGTTTTGGGCTATTTAAAAACATTTATTTACCCTTATATTTTATATTTAGAAGAACACCATTGCAGAAGACCAAATAAAATGGAAATAAAAAAAAAATAATATGAACATTCTTTGAACCTATGAAGCTCACTCCTGAGGTTTTTTTTTTTTTTTTTTTTTTTTACAATATTCAACATCTTAGATTCACACATTCAAGCTGAACTGCAAACATCCAGGTATTGTACATTTAAAAATCCGTTCACGGTTCATCTGAAGTTCATTTTTCAAAAGTCAAGAGACCTTTTTCTCCTTAAGGATTGACGAGCTGCTCTTGGATTTAATATTCACTTGCATGTTTGTTGTGTCTTTATGTTTGTTGGCTTGCCCAGGAGCATTTCTATTTGTGTCTTTGGTTTGTTTTGCTGTTTTATTTATTTATTTTTTTAAGTAATCCAGATATTTTCTAGCAATAAAAACAATTTCATGTTTCATCATATTCAACAGTATACAATCATCGTAACAACCAGCTCTGGACTTATTGTTTTAACATACTGAGATTACATCCTTTCCTTCTCAATACAGTGGATGTATTAAGAATTTAATAACTAAATTCTTAATAAGCAAAAAATGAGAGTAACATTTTCAGTTATAACAAACTGTGTTACGGAGGGAAATTGCTCTTACAAGAACCATCAGAGAGATGGAGAGAAAGAGATGTGAGGGTTTTAATAAGCAATAAACAACATAGCAATTACAATGTGTGTATCTGTGCAAATAGAATTGATTTAGGAAGCACAAAAAGGAGCATTACTTACAGATCTAGCTGCAGAATATCTTCACACTGCCACACTCATCAGTATTTCACACCAAACTCACAAACAAAGTACAGAACAAAAGCATCAGATATTTAAAGTAGCTAGCCACAGCTAGCCACAGTTAGCCACTACTCAGAAATAATGCAGGTGAAAGTGAAGATGTTACATCTGTCTTGTAGCTAGTTAAAGAGGTAACCGTTCGTGGGGTTGACGTTATATCTGACTTGATAATAGTCAGAATTGACTAGTTTATGTCAATGATTAGCTAGAGCTAACCAATGCTCAGAGCCAACCACAAGTAAGGTGAGGGTTTTAGCTCAGCAGCAGCTTGTTGACACAGTCAGCCAAAAGAATGATTAGCTTCAACAGTTAGTCAAAGCTACTCAGTAATTTGGGTTAACTACCAGTGCAAATGTTTAATTCACTTTCAATCTAAGCACACATGAAAGGGAACTTTTAAGTTAGAGCTAATGACCAGTTTAAGGTAAATCCTTGTCTGAAAAGCCCACTGAGAAAAGATGAACAATCAAAACTTAAACTGTTTTCCTCCATCATTAGCAACTCATCCTGCAATTTCATCCAAGAAGCCATGAAGCACAGATGGAAAATAATTGCATTACAACATAAATGCACAGAGTAAAGAGTAAAGCTTCCACTCACCTCAGAGTGCTGATTTGGAGTACCTGACAGGGACCTGGGGATTTTTCTAATCACCTATGAAAGGAGGAAAATGATAAGGTCAGCATGTCACAGACACAATATCTCTCAGCTGATCATCTCCTCCCAGACCTCTACAATTATTTCCCAGATCCCCCAATTTAGCTAGTGCCAATGAGGGATCAGAACTTCCTCAGTCTCAGCATTTATTAAGCAGAAACAGGTAAGAAGCAGGAGACCAGATCAGCAAAACTACCCCAAGAAATCCCTCACACAGGAACCTGCATCAAGCTCTGGAGGTTGCTTGAACTTTCTGTGCCCTGGTTTCTGGCTATGTTTGTGCAGTGTAGACTTTTGTGCTTTCATGATAGCTTGCATTTAAAAAAAAAAAAAAACTCCAGTCAATGACTGCATACTTACAAAAATTCAACTGCTGAGGCAGTTCTGTTGAAGCAGCACCATTTATTTAAAAATTATATTTAATAATAATGTAGCATATGATTTTCTTTCAACCTTCAGAGGAAGCAATTCAGCTGACAAATTTTTCTAAGCTTCTGGTAGTGCAGGCCTAAAGATTTATTATTGAATAAACCCATAAAAATTTAAACTCGACATTCAATAAAAAGCCTGACAATATATCAGAAAATCCCACAGCAGACAGGTTTTTGTTGCAGACAAGAAAACTAAGATACCAAGTTGGTGGTTTTCTCCTTCCACAGAATGCCTCTTTAAGAATGTATGATGTATTGGTCTGGTGAGTTTATAAATGTGTCCGAGGCCAAAGCAACACCGCCAGGTCAGAAGTAGTTTAAACAAGTGTACATTTAACATAAGAGTCACATTTATTTTTGATGTTAAGATTAGCAATTTACTTTCAATTATTTTTGTTTGTTTAGAGCTAATAAACCTGCCAAAGCATTCATTTTAGAGACAAAACAGAAAGACGTGTGTGCTAAATGTTACGATAAGAAGTGTTAGAGTAGTTATATTTTTGATAAAATAATATTGCACATGTATCATATCCTCATTTTATTAGGATTCTGCTGCATAAAAATATAAAAGAGTATTTCTAAATAGACTTTAATAAGCTTGCTGAGTTTTTATCACATTTGTGTCAGGCACAGTTGACATTTAATATACTTAAGCTTTGCCTAACTCAAATAAGGTATTTTAATTAAAAGAAGGAAAATATATACCACCACCACAATATATTGCTATATTTCACCTATAAAGTATTATTATTCGTAGTACAAGTACACTTTTCTTCGGTTTATCCCTGTCAAAGACGCACTGCATTATAAATCTGTCAGGGATAAATTATAGCCTGCAGGGTGAAACACACAATGCACTCAGCATTTAGACAGTTGTGTTTTAATGAGCAGAGAGGACACTGGAAGTGGCTTACTGAGAAGGTTTGCCAGATTGAGGATAGAAAACAGACATAGGTTGTGTCCAAATTCAGAAACTACATCCTTCGAAGGCCACATTCAAGTCCAAATTTGAAATTTGACGGCTCCTCTAAATACATCATTCTTTTCCCTAGATCTGATGGATGGGTCAAGTATATCGGGTGAGCTATAATGCTTCCTTGAACATATTAAAATAGGTCTATGGGCTATGAAAAAATGTTCATTACATTTTTGGCACAAATTCATTCTTAGATGAAATTTTAGTCTGGTTAGTTCTGCCTATTTTAAGCTTCTTTCAGAAGGAGCTGAATAGCGCCTCCTGTCAATTTAAATCCAATCAACCTGCTGCTGGCTAAATGGCTGCAAACAGATGTACAATTATACAACTGCATATCCTTGAAGGAAGAAGCAGAGTCTCCTGAATAACCAAGAAGAATGCAACAAGTGGTTTCTGGATGGTAAGTTAACAATAAACTCAACTTGCCAAGTTTATATTACTTACTGTTTTATTTTGGGTGATGTTTATAGAAGAAAAAACAAGTGGAAAAACACTTGTTTTTTTTTCCAGCAGCCACTGTACTGTGGTAAAAACTGCTGACCAAATGTGCTGGAGCTCAGCTTAGGTTGCTAGGTAATGGGCTGGGTTTCACTGAGGTTGCTAGGTGAGGGGCAGTGCCTGCTGTGATGTTACATTTTGGAGATTTTTGAAACAGCATGTTTTCCAGACACCAAAAAACATTAACTTATTACCAAACACCAGCTGGATAGTTCTCTTTAAGCACTCAGCCTGTTTTTAGAAGCAGTTGAGCCCCAAATGGAAGTACAAAGATTATGTGGAATGTGAATTTTGCATAATTTTTTTCCCTTTAATTAAATAATAATAATAACAAAAAAGATTTCAAGCTACTTTTCTACCAGCTTTGGTTCTATTTAAACCCTACTCTCTAGCTTCACAAACCACGAGTTGAGAACGAGTCACAGTGATACCTTGGTTTGTCCATGTGAGATACAAATTCCCTCTCAATCATATAGTTTGTTAAAAAGACAAGTGTTCATGAAACTGTCAAAGTCTAACAATAGGTTTTTGCCCTGAGATTTTCTGTTTTTTCTTTTGTTTTTCATTAGTTTGCAGGTTGGAAGCCCTACATAAGCACGTGCTTATTATTCTGGCAATGCAGCACCACCTCAATTTAATTAGAGTTTCATCTTTTAAGAAAGCAGTTCTCATTCCCCACATGTGGCAAGAGGCCGCCCCGCTGACAAAGACTGAGCCGAAAGCTGCATGGCAGTCTTGCCAATGTCACGGCGTCTTTTCCACAAGTACAGCAAGAGAACGACGGAGCATTACACACACCGCTGCCCAATTAGAGCAAGAATTTGAATTAATGAGCAGGTCAGGGCAGGTTAATGAAGGGTGTTGCCGATCTGCTGAAGACTCAAATTAAAAACTGTATCCCTATCTAGACAAAGTTTCTTTGTTGCTTCGTTCTCTGCTGGAAATGATCATGTTGGTGCTGAGCTTTTTTTTGTTTTTGTTTTAAAGACAATAAAGCTCTGAACAGTTGATGTGAAGGCGGATGATTGGGTGCCATATTTTAGAGGCTGATCTCGTCACTTGAATGGGACTTTATTTTTGCTATTTTATGCCAAGATAATTAAAAGGACCAGTAAAACCAGAAAGTGAGACGGAGAAGGAAGCTAGGAAAATATGTTATGAATAATTACAAATGAAAATGCTTGTTCTTTTTTTTTTATGGATCCTACAAATAATATGCGGTGCTCTGTTTTGTATCTCAAAATACACAGAAACATCTGCTGTAAATTGGTTTCTTTTCACTTTTATGGCTATTTGTGCTGCGGAGACAGGTGCAAACATACATAAATGACACTAAAAAAGCACAAACAATGAAAAACGTTGAATGCGAACTGTGATTTTCTGCAAGTGAGACTGCATAATGACTGCTAGTGTAACCAGCATCAACAAACTAACTGTCTTGTTGATATTTGCATAATCTTTTTCTATACTTTTAGCATCAAACTTTATCTGAATATTGAAAAAGGTAATTATTTGACAGGAAGCAACAGATGATGTTCCTTGTCATTGTGAACGTCACGGTTTTAAGGTTTAAATTGCGCCCTTTTCTGCTTTCACGTGTTCAAATCACAGTTTTTTTTTTTTGTTATTACAGATCAGATATTTGAATTAAAGTCATAGTGAAAAGAAAGTACACCCTCTTAAAATTTGGGAGGGTTTTACATGCCAGGACATTATGAAAAGTATCATGTCTTTGCAGGTTCTATATTTGTATAATGTAACCTCAAGTCAAAGCTTCTATAATGACATATTGCACACTAGCATTAGGAAATAAGCACAAATAAAACAAAAATGGAAAATCTGTGAGTGAAAAACTATGCATATCCTTGCAGACAGTGTTTGTAAAAGGGTTATGTGAATTAAAAACAAATATATATTGTTTGACTTGGAAATAAGTGACCATACACTTCTCCCAGATTGCTTTGCTTTACATTTTACTGATACTGTTGGTGGTTTGTTAAACGGTGCGTTTCTGAAAGCACACCGTGTTATGATATGTATTATGATAATGTGTTGTTGCAATACTAAACCTGCTCAGTCTATATAACAGCTGGAGTATGCTATACTCTAGCTGTCCAATAAAGTTCCTGAAATTTAACACAGAGACCACTGGAAAGCATCCAGATTAAAATGAAGATATAAATGGGAAATGAACACCTGCATGACTGAAATAAAGCGGCAAACCTAATGAGCTCTAGGATAAAACAGCTCCAGCGGGAGAGTCTGCATCTGTGAGCAACCAACATCAGACAGTTTAACCAAAACTCTGAGAATATAAATATATTAGCAAGTAAAAATGCAAATCCTCTAGTCTTTGGGGAAAAGGAAAGCCTCAGCATCCCGGGTGGGCTGGGGAAGTCTTTTACTGTCAACATACCCTGAAACTCTAAACAATATTGCAAATTTTCTGCGGGGCGAGAAGCAACACACTGCAAAACCACCAAACAGCACAAAACCAACACAGTCAACTAAACAACATCCATGCCCCTTCACTAACTGTAGCCCTCAGGCTGCCAACGCCTATCTGGGCATATTATAAATTATTACAGATTTTTAAAAACATAGCTTCTAGTAGAATCAGCTTATTAGTTAAATTATTTATACAGGGCCACCATAACAAATGTTATGGTGGCCCATAACATTTGTTATTACAGCCCATAACATTTGTTATGGGCTGCGCACTTTACACAGCTAACAGTTACACTAGCAGGAGAATTTTGTCTGCTTTGGTTAGCATAGCAACATTAACATTGACTGAGATAATATGCCTTGTTCCATTGAAAGGTATAAAATGAGTACGTGTGCTATTTTGTCTCTTTTTATTGTAAAAGTTAATGTTCATTCATGGACCCCCTTCAGGTGTAGATCCAACTTCAAAGTCAATTATTTGAATTCCTTTCTTAGACCAGAACCCAGTTCCTCTATTATTATTGTTGTTATTATTATTATTATTGTCATGGTCAGAGTTCTGATTACAGACACGCTCAGTGAGTGCCAGTTGTCCTGTGTTAGCTCAACTTCACACAGTGGGCTGCTACTAGCTTAACTCTGAGAAGTTGTTAGCTTTAGTAGGTGTTAACTTATCTCTGGCTAGATTTTAAACTTAATTTGAGTAGTTGTTACTTTGTGGAGCTTTCAGCTCAATTCTGCTGCTAGCTCAATCCAACTAGTTGGATTATCCATAATCCAACTAGTTATGGATATCCATAATTATCCATAATCCATAATGAGATTATGAATAATCTAATTATCTAGATTATCCAACTAGATAATCCAACTAGTTGTTAGCTCAGTTCTGAGCAGCTCTTATTTTGAGTAGCTTTTAGCATCAATTTAAGTAGCTTTCGACCTCACTGTAAATGATAGCTTGTCTCAGAATAGCTGGTATTTTCACTTAGAGTAACTGGTATGGTGTTAGCTTCTTCATTCAGCGTAATCACAGATAGACGCTCCAAGAAGGTGTTAGGTTCAGCTGTTTGTAGTTTGACTTAGTAACATTTAGCTTGATTCTCAATGACAACTGCTGTGTGATATCCAAACTAGGTTTTGAATGCTCAAGTAATATATTGCCAATAACTAACCCCACAAAATGACACTTAAAACAAGACAAAATGAGAAAAAAAGATATTTTTCAATCCAGTGACCCATAACTGAAAACCTCTATTATAGCACTTTAAAATCATATTTATTGAAAAACAATATCTTATACTTGGGCTAGGAAGGCCTTAAACAACAACTGATCCACAGAGAAAAGGCACCTACAGCACATCTGTAACGTGTTTATGAGATCCTGTCTGTGAGGACAGGTATAATAAACATTTCCTGCGTTCTTCAGCTCTCCAAGCTCTGATGACTTATTACCTGCAGTATCAAAGCTGAACACTGTGCCACTGCTCTGCAGAGAGAGCTGTGCTGGCTGGCTTAATGAACACATTGTGTGTGAGCGCCCTGAGAGCAAGTCTGAGCATCCATCTGTGTGCATTCATTTATTTAATTTCCATGCTCTTAAGCTTGTTTCTAGTAATAATTATAATTCCAAACACACTTGGATGCATGCATAATTTTATATGGACAGGGTATAAGTACCAAAGTCCATCAAGTGCTGGTAATGCTGTCTAATGCATCTACAAGGAATCCTCCGTCACTCACTGGTATAAGTGTAGCAAGAGAAAGATAAAAAGAAAGTGCACTCAGAGAAAAATGCTATTAAAGTCTCACATGGCCAATAAGAATGACTAAAAGCTGAGATTTTTCTGTTTGATAACTTCATGTCAGAATGTCACACCTCCTGAGTTTTCAATTTACCTGTTATTCATGATGATACATCTGTCCATGAAAGGATTTTCTTTTTCTTTAAAAAGAAAAGATAAAAAAAAAAGAAAGACAAAAATCTAAACAAAATCAGAGATCCATGCCAAATAAGGCTCAAATTAACAAAAAGATGTGACACAAGATTCACTTCCAAAGCTCTTCTGGAAGATTGTTACGTTCGAGTCACAGTGGCATGAGTCAGCACTGGCTGGTAATTTGATCTCTGCTAATCTGCTCTGAATAGACGGCGACAGAAAAAAAATGTAGGAACTGAGATAGGGCGTGATGAGAAAAGCCTAGGGCTAAATGATAATGAGGGGAGGCCGCAAAATGAAATGATGAGCACAGTGGAAAGAGACTCAGGAAAAAAAGAAATGAAGAAACTTCTTGATTTCCCCCTGTTCTATCTGATGCTCCTCCTAATCCCTCAACATTCCCAGTCCTGCCCTAGTAACAGCGGACAAATATTAGAGAGTTGGCTTCGATAGTTCAGAATACAGGTGGGTTCAGTCTTCCTTCACTGGTGACCTTTCAGATTTACTTTTCTGTCCTCAACCTCCCTGACATTTTCATGTCGGTTTGCTATGAAGCCCAAAGTGCATGTTATCTTCATATAAACCGACCCGATCCAAGGCAAAAATGTCCACTATATCCACCATCTCCCACTTTGACCGCTTGTTAATGCCAATAACAGAAACTACAAAGCACCACTGCAGCCATTACATGCTCCAAACTGCCGTTGCTTGCTGCTGTTTTACTGCACACTGAGAGGCTGATCGTTGCAGTTAAACATGTGTAATTTTGCTGTGCAGGGATACTAGAATCCATGTATATTACTAGCACTGATGTGCACCGTAGCTGCAGGATACATAGTTTATGGATGAATGGTTGATACACAGATTGCAAAAACTATTACAAGACTCTCCAGCGTCTGCAAGTTTTACATTTTGGAATATTTTATGTTTTTTTTTTTGAGAAGTTTTTCTAAATTTAGATGTTTTCAGCAGTGAAAGTGCTGTAAAATGCATTTATTCATCATCTTCTTGTCTCTCTTAAAAGGTTTCAGTTCAATTCTGTTTATTTATATCACACTGGACCAGTGTTTCTCAACCTTTTTTGGGCCAGTGCCCCCCTATCCATTATCCAGGTCCCTCACCTCCCCCCATCAAAGAATTTGTATTCTACTTTGCACTGAATCTTATTTTATTGTTAATATTACTATCACTATTGTTGATGTTTGATTTTTAAGCTTGTTTCTGTATTTATCATCAAAAACAATTTCCCAGAGAACAAAAAAGCCATGGGAATAAAAATTATTTTTTACAGGCATCTACAAAAAATGCAATGAATGAACATTCAAGTTAAAATCGGTCGGCTTATCGGCAGCCAATCGGAGTGGGAAAAAAATATATATATTTCTGTTCTGTGCCATTTTCTGATGTTAGTTGCTAAATCTTGCACAAAATGACAAGATCAAAGATCTACAGCAATACCAGTTTAAACTTTGATCTATTTGCTAAAAGACAGAGCTCTGCAACATTAAAACATGGATAGAACTGCAACTACATTATTCATAACTCTTCTTCTGTTCAGTGTTTCTGTGAGTTTCTGGTGGTGCAACTTCGTGCTGCCTTCAGGAGAATGGGACATCTCCATAAAATTTCACCCATATGGCATTTACTGTGCCGCACTTTCAGTGGAAAAAACTAAAGTTCCAGATCATTTTAATGCCACACGAATATGAGTTAGAAACATGGATTATGTCTTTATATAGACCTCTCTATTGATTTATAGATTAATAGTTTTACGGGACAGGAATTTCAAAGAACAGAGCTGGTTCTTAATCACATCCTAATGAGTCAAATTGAAAGTGTCACGGAGTCACTGAACAGCCCCATGACATTAACACTGTCATGAAAAATACTGAAGAAATAAATATATTAAGTCCAGTCAAAAACATAAAAAAGTTATAAGTTCTTTACTGCTATTGTCTACAAGATATATTTCTTCTTATTACTCGATGTAGTCTCGACAAACCCATGGCACTTTAACAATATTATTTTACCTTTTATCTGAAAATAGTGTCTGTTTATTCTTGCCATACAATCCTCTATATTAATTGTTGCTCGAAAGGTCTTGCCATACTAGCTTATTCCTCTGTATTTACTTTAGTTTCTTAGTTTATTTTTGAATTTTGTTCTTCATTCGTTTCCATTTAGTTTTCTTTGATCAGTATCATCCTCTCTTGGTTTATTGTTATGTCCTCTTGAGTTTCTTTCTTCTTAGTTTTATTTTATCCTTTATTTACTCTCACCACCAGTAATCTTCACTCATCATGCTATTCACCTGCTGCACCGCCTAATCATCATGTGTTCCACATCATGTGTTGATTTGCCACTCGTATTGATTTTTCACTGTTCATCGTCAGACTCTCTGTTTTTATGCCCTGATTCACATCTAGTTTGTATCGATGGAGAAAAGCAGACTGACTTAAGCTTTCTAAAACAACAGAAAAGATCCCGGGATTTTGAGGTTTTAAATTCAAAAGTACTGTGATACTACCGTTTCATACCGGATCACTTACAACACTGATGTTAGCTATATAAAATGAATGCTCTCTATGGTGTCAGCCAGGGAGGAATTTCTTTATTTAACATCTCATTGTCTCAGAATGGTTTTGTGCAGAAATAATACTTTCTTGTTATAACACTGTCTGCACCACACTTGGTACAAATTTGATTGTAAAATAAATAAATAAATAAATGAATAAATAATTAAAAATCTGACAACACAATGTACATAAATGTTTTTTTTTTAATTTATTTATTTAAGTGAAATCTTTTCTCATTGATTAATCTTTTGACCAGTATTTCAAAACAAATGACAATTTCGTGTGAATGTTGCTTCTTCCCCATGTGGGGCTTCATTTCTCACAAAGGCATCCAAACATCAAATATCCTGAAGCCCTTTGAACTGGAAACAAATATCCTCCGTTGTTCTGGTCCAAAGAGATACAGATCAACATCTCGTGTCTGCATAATTTCTTGCATATTAAATGTAATATTCTTTTGAATTTCGTCCTTAAGGTTTTGTTTTCCTTATAGTCAAGAAAAGTCCAGGACCTTAGAGGAAGAGGCTGATATTCAGTACAGAACATAAAAAGATTGGAATCCTAACTCTTGACCTTTCATACATAAAAAGCAGAGAAAAGCATATTTGAAATCAAGTCGAATCAAGGACAAAAGACAAAATATGTATCTGCACCTTCCACTGTCACTTAAAGCTATGCAGCTCTTTCAATGAGAGTCATGTAAATGCAGGTTCATGGCATTTATCTGAAGGGAATAAAATGGCAAGAAAAAGCATCCTTTGGCAGTGAAGTACTAGATGCAGAAAGCTTGATGGTATTAGTGAGTTATCTGGGTGAAAAATTCATCAGGAGGGAGAAGCCAGAAACGATTCAGCCAAGTCGGAGTAAGAGGAGGATACTCACGGGCAGATAAATGTATAAAACGCTGACAGAATGTTATTTGTTGACATTTACCCACGGAGGGGCCCAGATGTTTCCAGCATGACAGAGTAGCTTTTAACGGATTTCCATCCAGTGCCAGGAGAGGTGCTGGATTAAATACCGTCTTCAGTAAAGGGCAGAGTAGCAGCTACTGCACATGAAATCAGCAAACATCCCCAAGTAACACAAGTCTGTCAGCAGCAGGCCATCTGGTTCGCAAGTTATCAATTTTTTCACTGGTTACAAACCCTGTTTAGAGTTATTATTATTAACTTCCTCCTTTATATTATTCAATGCTTTTTATTTTTTTTAATTATTTTTAGAGACTAAAGGTCATCTTAAGTGACAAAGCGTTTTTAAAGTTTGGTCTCAAAACCCAAATAGTTTCCCTACTTGTTTGTGTTAATTTGGCCTTCAGAGACCAATAGAAACAATTTTAAAAAGTTTTAAAACCACTAATATTTTCTGTATTTCCATTCCATTCATTACCTTTTCTGTTTATTTGACCAGTTCAAACATTCATCCATCTGTTATGATTGTTATTTTGGAAGAACCGCACTGTTTCGGTGGGGACTGTGTTGTGTGTTGATCACACACACACACACGCATGCCCACGCACGCACACACACAGTCATGGAAATGATATCACCACCATGTGGTGCACAATGGAGGAATGTCTGTAGCTTTAAAACGCTGCAAAGTTTACTCATCTTTATCGGAGATTGCCTCTGAAAAATTGCAGTGACAAATTAGATTTTAATTTGCCTTACAAATGGCAGGCTATGCAGAGGAGACATATTAAAGGAAATATTAGTTATTTTGAGAAACAATGTAAAAATTTGGAGAGTGCAATAAAAATGGTCAAAAGTTTAAAGGTTTAGGTTTTGAAGACACTTTCCAGACAGCAAAAACAAGCTGAAAAATCTGTAGGAATTCAAGTGGGTAACAGTGAAGAGGGCAGCTGTAGAATGCAGAATAAAATATATGATGGGCAAAGTGAAAAGTGCAAAAGTGACAGAAAACAAAACAAGGATTCTAACATTGCTCTGCAGTGCCTTCTGGGTAAGAATCATTGATAGCCCCCTCCTTCTAAGCCCACTTTCTCCTCATTTTCGTCCTCTTTTCCATCCTTCATATCCTCAGGATGTTTTTTCAGGCTCCAAGCTCAACCAGTTTTATCATTCTTCTCCTCGAGGGACTTATTCCAGTTTAGAATCATTGATACTGATTACCCCGAGCCCTGTCATATTGATTTTTGAGATTTATTGTTGGCCGACTCTCCAGCAGAGGTGCCTGGCCCCTGTGTCCCTGGGTTGGCAGTCATTTGTTAAACACTCTCCCCTCCTGACAAAAGGCTGGGCACGACTACACATGCATTGGCATCAACATTGTTTTTTGTATGCATGTGTTCTATTTTAAAACACCTTCATTTAAAAAATTAGGCAGCAAGCAGTACTGAGACTTTCAGACAACATACACTGCAAAAACACAAAATCTTACCAACTAATTTGATACTTTTTAGTTCAGATATCTTGTTACACTTTAAATAAGATAAAACCAACTGAAAGGTAACTTTTTGGCATGATATGGAATCGTGTTTGTAGTATATAATTCCTGATTATTGATTAAAAAGTACGACTTCATATGGCAGATTATTTCAATTGTTACAAAACATTTTCCTGTGTTATAAGTGAAATAATGCGGCAGTGGAAACAATGTTTTTAAATCAATATTAAGAATTTTTTTCACATAAAACAGGCTCCTATTTCTTGCTGGAAAGTTAATTGTAAGTTAGTTTTGTCTTATATTGATAAGACAATCGACCAAAAATACTTGGCAAGATTTTCTGTTTTTGCAGTGTGGTCCAGCCTTTACTCCCCATGTGGATCAGCAAGCCTTAGTCCACCCTTGACAACATTGTCAGTTCCCTCCTTGGACCAATTCTGACAGATACTGACACTGCAGACTAGGAACACCGTCTATTGCGGCAGTCATCCAGTCACCACAGTCTGGCTCCTGTCAAACTCACTCACATCCGTCCAGTGCAGCCTCATATGTTCCACCTGCTCACAGCAGCAAAATGAAGGCCTAAATTATCCAACAATTCCTCAAACTGAGTCCAAAGGTGAAAAAGAACAGGCATATACTGTAAAAACGAATTGATGTGGGATTTTTATCATCTCCGTCCAAGAAAACATCAAAAACATCTGCAATAAACTGTTCTGCTTTCCTGCTTCTGTGTAAGAACACAAACATATCTGTGTTTGTTGAGACTGGTGGCACTCAAAGGTGGGAAGGTAAGCATGAAAAGAGAGAAGATAAGTGAATAATTCCTTAATATTGATGAAAATTTTCACTTATAACTTGGGCAAAATGTCTTATAAGTAAAATAATCTACCAGTGGAACTAGTACTTATTTTTTTAAATTAATATTAAGTTACTTAAAATAAGCTCCTATATGTTGAAGAAAAGTTATTTTTAAGTTAGTTTTTGTCATATTTTAAGTATTTTAAGATATTTTCACTAGAAACTAGATACAAATACTTGGTTTCTGCTGTGAAGTGTTAAAACTAACTGCTGCGGTATTTTTTATGATCTCCATCCAAGGCAACATCAACGCCTGCAATGAAATTTACCTTCCGTCCTGCTTCTCTGTAAGAACACAACTTATTGTTGAGGCTGGCGGCACTCAAAGGTGGGAAGCCAAGCGTAAAAAGAGACAAGATGGTCAAATAGTTTCAGGAAAGGGGAGGACAGTGGGGCATCCACGCCTCCAGCTGATAGGAGCGAATGAACAGGGTTTTAAAGAGAGGTTGTTTATTCACCGGCTGCAGTGCCTACGCAGTCACTCTGAAGTAGGTGTGAATGTCAGATTACCACATTTGGAGCGCTGCAGTGAGACACAGAAACATGGTGCTTTACTACCTGCTAATGCGACTCAGAGGTGGTAAAATCTGCCAATCACAGCTACATCTTCTCTACATGAGCAAACCACTAAAGCAACAGTCATTTGTTTGAATGAAATTATTGCAAAACATGATTTCTGTTTTGTGAGTCTTAGACCTAATACAAACTTTATTTCACTGAAAGAATATTGTATGGAACCAATCAAAGCCAAATTTTCCTACCGATCACACTGCTTGATGTGTGATTGCTTGATATGTATTCTCTGCTGTGTTCAAATCAGTAAATGGAAAAATGCCTAATTCGCATTTACTTTTTTGCAACATTTCCAAAGTTCCCTCTAAGGTCTCATGACAATTACCCTTATTAATGAAAAGAAGGGTCACAAAAGTCATTGCTGAAGAACGTCAGCCTGAATTAACCTATGAAGGTCTGAAGTTCACAATGAAGCACCTAAAGCAAGAGGCTGAACATGACTAACAGGATGACGGACAACATGAACCTCACTGTTCAACAACAAGAACAAAAAAACACAAGATATTAAAAACTGATTTATACCTCTAAAAGAAACTCTTAACACCACATCTTAGTCAGGGTTTGTTTACACTGCGCAGTCTTTGTGCATATATACTGTAAATATAGATTCATCTTTGGAGTTTTTACTATAATTTAAACTTTTAGATTGTGGATTTTAAGCTGTTCTCACCCTTAATTTATACTGATGGACTTTATGATTGCTGCCAGGGTTAAAGGAGGTTAATTAGTCTAATTATCTGTGTAATTCACACATTAATTATCCGCCTCTGATGATCAGCTTGACTGTTTGGAAATCCACTCTTCTCTTTAATATTTGCATTCATTTAAAATGAATTCCCAGAATGGGAACCAATTAACCACACACTATTGTATAATTGTGGCTAAACTGAAGAAATCGGACTTCGTCTTGTAATCTATGATGCAGTTTATTCATACTCTTCACCAGAAGCAAACTGTCAACATATAATGTGGAAAAAAAAACATTTCCATGGTGTGAAATTTCAAGTTAGAGTTTGAAGCTTTCAGGATAATGGATTAGAACCAAATCTGTCTGAACAAAAGCAGAAGCTGTCACTTAATGTAGAGGAAAGGTACTTCCTGTGTCACTAAGATAGTAAGAAGGAGGGAGAGAAAGTGACAAGAAGCAGAAAACTGTCAGCAAAAGAAAAATGAGGAACAATAGACTCAATAAAAAGAGTCAGAAGTTTTGTTGTCCTTTCACACAGAGTCGTTACACTGAAAAGATTCTCATTTGCAGAATAAAATGGGAAGATAGGCACAATAACTTGATGTTTCGATCTGTAACGTTTGATGGAATTGGTTTATTATGCTAATTGACGCTCTGCGCGATCATTTACTCTGAGATGCAGATGTCAAAACATTCAGGCTGCCTGTTTGGTTTGAGGTTTTACAACCACATTTAGAACCTAATGCTTGGTACTTTTTTTGGTAATGAAGCAAGTTTCATTTTTTCACCATTGAAACAGATGTAACTTGTCATGATTTGCAGTTATGTTGTTTCTGGCAGCAGAACATTAAATCCCTTATAGAAATTATAGAGAAGAACCTAGTGAGTATCCCAAAGATACTCATTTGGATTAGAATCTTGAGGGTTTAGTGGCCAAGTCCAATAACCAGAAATCAATAACTGCTTTTAGATCAAATATTTATGGGTTTTGAATGGCTGTAAAACATTGGTCTCGCCCAGAAGGACAAGAATACCTATAAAGATTTTTCCCCCATCTTTTTGGATTTATGGCACAAATTTTCACCACACAGGATGTAAGGAATGTCCCAGGAGTTACCATCCGTTTTCTATTCAAAGACCTACTGCTACAAAATAAAACTCACCCATAACAGCAAAAAACTATTAATTCAAAATTAATTCACTATAACAAGTTGGGAAAATAATTTTGTAGAATGAGGTGATATTTTCTCTAAATATGGAAAATGAAGAAAGACAGGTAGCATAATCTGCAGCTAGTTATTTTTTTCAGATTTTCAACAAAAACTTTAAAAAATGTTGTTTTGTAAGAGACAATGTGCAATAGTCACATTTAACTGTAACAGTTAGCTCAATGTTTCTGATTTATTCACCTTTGATTTTAATTAACAGTTTGCTTGATTATATTTTAGCTTAGTTATGAACATGAATAATTATTGCCATCAGCCTCCTTTTCTATTAATAATGAAATGTTAATAGCATTTCATAGTTCTGCTTTATTATAGTTAGATTGATTAGCGTTAAGCATGGTGATAAAATGGAATTAAATTCTGTAGGATGGATTATGAATAACTGTTAGCTTATCATTATTTTGGGATGTTAGATTGAATATTTCTTCACTTGCCCACAGGTCACCATTAGCTTTAGTAGTTTTCGACTTCATGTTTTTTGTCTGCACTTCAGGGTTACTTTGAGGCCATAAATCATTCACAAATAAGTCTGACTGTGTTAGCATTTAATAAATGGCTTGTATATCCAGGCGAAAACATAAGTAAAAAATAAAATTGGTAATTGAGCATGAAACCTATTATGTGAAAATAGCCTATGTGTGTCTGTGGCTTGAGGAACAGTTAGCTTGTGTAGCTTTCAAGGGTCTGTCCAAATTCAGAGGCATTCTGTGGTGATTAAAAAAAATATTATTGTTCCATATGTGAAGTGTTTTTCTAACCCTGCAGTTGTAAACCGTGCAGCTACTCAAACAAAAAGATAACTGACAGTGTATCTTTGTTAGCTTAGCTGTCAACTTCTTTTACTAAAAAGTTTTTAAAAAGTCAACATTTTAAAAACATTTTTATACTACAAAGTTAATGTTATGTCTATAGATGTTAAGGCAATAAAGACTAAACAGAATCCTTAAGAGATAAAATTGCATTGTGCAGGAAAAAAAGGCATGTTATGTTCCTCAAAGTACTCTTGTCATTTCTTCTTATAGTTTATTAGAGCAATTATGAAAAGATGATACACTTTTCATATTTAACAGATGTTGACTTCTCCCCCACAAAAGAAATATATTTTGCTGCAAAACTTCTTAAATAAGTTCCCATTGTTTAGCAATTTTAGTAAACATGTATAAAAAAGTCCCTTCTTGGTAACTCTAAATCTGTACTCGGTAGCGAATGTCACGTCTTCTTCCAAGTGTTGAGGTTTGAAAGATAATCTGAGCGCGTAAAATGCCAGGTTGTCATGCTGGACTGTGTTCAGCTGACAGGCAGATTTGTCATCGTGGCATGGGGCCATGAAGCCTCTGACGCCCTGATGGATTGTGGGACAGAAGGTCACAGAGATGCTATGGGATCCCCACCCCTCTATCAGTACCAGCAGCTCTGCCTCAGCCCAGGTTTACTCAGCTACACTCATAGCCTTTTCTGCTGGGTTCCCATTTAAAAATATATTTTTGTTTACATGTCATGTAAAAATGAATGTCTGTGTTCAAAAATCAATCACTGTCATCGCAACACTCACATATTATTCTTGAAAATCTGAGATTACCTTTAGTTTTGGATTATAAATCACTACTTTTTTTGCAAACATATAAAACATTTGGCATTCTGCAGATTTTTCATTTGCTTTTATAGAATATTAGAAATCCATTGAAAGAGGCAATCAAACATATAATTTCATTCCTTTTTCAAATAAGAAAATCACATATTATTCCCTAAAATGCAATAACATAGCATTCCTTTAGTGTACATGATTATTTTTTGCAAAGGATGCATACGGCAAAAAATTCTTAACATAACAAAATTGAAAGTAAGCCCTTTCTAGTCAACTTAGCAACTATACAGTGTAGGTTTGATCAATTGACTAGCTTTTGGATTGATAATTAATATCAATAATTTAATAGCAAAGGGTTCTTGATCGGAAGTTTTGGAGGGATTTTTATTTATTTATTTTTTTGCACAATTTAACAAAGGTGAAGCTAAAACTATAACACTTGAGGTCTGTGTAGAACATGTTTACAGAAAAATACTTTTTGTTTTATCCTTAGTACAAAATGTATATTTTTTTCACAATTTTTGGCTTATACTGCTCTTACTGTGTTGTTCTTTAAGCTGGTTAATGATTAACTGATTATTAAATTGGTTGGCGATAATTTCATAAATTGATTCAATTAATTATTTCAGCCCTATTTTTCATTTTAGAACACTCTGAACGCTGAGTGTTTGGTTGAGAGTCGATGCCCGTTCAAATCCGTCATCAACAGCTGGTGTTACACAACCTAGAAAAACATACTAGCAAAGTGAAAGATCCTGCCATCCTTGTTGTTTCTTTGTTTTCAGTTTGAGTGGCCCACTGGGCGTCATCACAGTACGCTCTAAAGAACTGGGTATTTTATGAACCAGATTTGAAGCTGAAGAATTTTGTTTTTCAAGTGAAAGCACATGACAGAAGCTGCACATCCATTGCAAATGTCCACAAAACTTTGTCAATATTCCAGTAAAGTTGGAATATTTAAGTGTTACTTAAAACTTTTTTTTTTTTTTTTCAGTTTCCAATGAAAATCCAGTTTTGAAGTTGCAGAATTATATTTTTTATTAATTATTGGCATCAAGTAAAATATTATGATTCTGCCCAGTCAAGTAAAATCTGACTATGAATTGGAAGCATAATGTGGAGCCAATTTCTTTTGCAAATGAAATGGTGGAAAAAAAACCTTAAATGATTCCAATCAGCGTTCACTTAAATACTTAGTGAACTCAAAACACAAGCAGATTTTACATCCATGTAAAATGATTCAAATAAGAGCATTCCACACAAATCTGTTAAGTCAATTCCTCCAAACTGGATGTAAACTAATATATCTATGATGATTACACTAATCACTAAAAATGGTTTTATTACTGATAAAGATTTGTAGCCACACAGCTGCATGCTCTGCCACCTTTCAGAGGTGGCAGAGCATATTTCTCAGTCTACATATTTCTCAGTCTTAGCAACTGAAATGAATACAACTCAGTCTGACTCATAAGCCTGAGCAAGACTGAAATGGAAAGGTTATGAAAATGATTAAATACACCCTTTAAATCAGGATGCTCAAGACATTCTTTGTGCATTCAGGATGTCAAGTTGTAAACAAAGCTTTTCACTGCCATCAACTATCTTTGTAATTAAGCTGATTGTGGCTGAAAATCCAGCCAGATAATTTAATCTGCAAATTGCCACTCTGACGCAATAATACATTTCAGTAGCAGCAAACAACATCCTCCCAACTTCCTCTTCTGATTCATCGACTCTTCATTTAGTCTGTTTTTGCAGTGTGCTTAAAGGATTCCGCTCTCCTTGTTAAACCACATTTAATCGGTACGAAAACACCAGATGAGGACCAATACCTTCAGAACAGGGAGAAGCATCAAAGAGGAAAAATCTCCCCTGCTGTTCATCTCTGTCTGTTCTGGGAAAGCAAAGCTGGTTCAGTTTGAACACTGCTAAAATTTTATCACAAATTTTTCGTCTAGTTTCCAGTGCAGATAACACATTTAAAATAGACAAAACAATCATCTTTAATATTGATGAAAAATGCTAATTCAAGTAGATTATTTAATTTATCCAGTGGTGTGTGTGGGGTTTCAGTCAGGGTCTTCCATGTCAACGATATCTGAACAAAACACATGCAGAACAAGCAAAAACTGTGCACATAACAAGCAACAAGCATCCAATAATATGCAAATACAAAAAAATAAGCCAAGTAAAGCAACAATGCATATATCAAGCAATATATTTGAACAAAATACAGAGGCAACAGCGCACATAATTGAACAACCAGCAATTTAGCAAAACTTGAAAAAATATTGAGTAAAGTTTATATGAGAATGTAGGCTAATAGAAAAGAAACACTGACCCATTACTTGGAAACAAAATCCACTGGAAGTTGTGCTCAGTGCTAGCTGTTAGCCACTCGTAGCGCTCATATATACAGTCTTTAAAATGTTACAGTTCTTACTGGTTGTGACAAAGTGGTTCAGTTTGTGTTCACCACTTGTCCCTTATTCTTATTTCTGATTAATTTACTTTCTGTAGCTGGTCATAAGGCTTAAATTTAAACATCACTTTGCAACTTTGCTTCACTTACTATCCCCGGTTTGTTTGTGTTAGCATTATCTTGCAGTTTCCATCTATTTATATGTTTAGGTTAAAATTACTACTTCTGGATTATTGGTTAAATTTGTTTATTTTGTTTCAAAGTATAGTTATGGTATTTGGTTTCCTTTTTACTCACCATTGTTTGTCCCTTGTAGATCTGCAGCAGGGCAGGAGTATTGGGGGGGCCGGCCCAGTATTTCCTGCTTAAATAGCTGGTGAAGGGGAATGAAGGGGAAGCTCTTTACTTACAGCTGGGCCTGTGGGACGCACCGTCATTGCATGTCAATTTTGATTGGCTGATAATTCTGTCAGTATCTGTTGCACAGGGATATTTATACAGCTGGTCCTGAGGTCGAGCTGCTCGCCATGTGTTTTAGGGACTTTTTAAAGTAGGAAATTAAAGTGAAACCTCAATAATAAATAAGTTGTTAGTAGAATAAAAATTAAATCATAGATAAAATAAATATAATTAAAACATTTTACACTTTTTCTTTTCAATTTTCTATGGCTAACAGAGAAGGCCCTGCTGGCCCTGACAGCCCACCACTGCATTTATCACATGGGAAAAACATCTTGTTATATGTGAAATAATCTGCCAGTGGAACTATTGCTGTTTCATCAATATTAAGGAATTATTTACTAAAAGCAAGGTCCTATATCTTGCCAGAGGGTTACTTGTTAGTTTGTCCTTTTCTGAAGTGTACTAAGATATTTGTAGGGGAATCTAGATCAAAAATACTTGGTAAGATTTTGTGTTTTTGCTGTGAATTTTTCTAACTTACTTGGACACAGGAAAGGTGCAAAATTCAGCTTCCTTTCAATGCTCTAGGCGAACTGCTGTCGCAATTTTTGTATGAACAAAGTGAAATAAAACGATCGTGTCTGCGATCATGTCTGAACGTCTATTGCTCGCTCATACAGAACCGCTCCGGCTCTCGCTCAGAAACACCAGAAAACTTAGTCGGACGAGGCGGGGGCTTCCATCCATTTGAATGATTGAGGTCAGCTGGAAACGTTGGCTAAATGGAGTGTGAATAACTTTAACAACCAGCTCTACACACACGTCTGCAATTTCTCCCTCATATTTCCTCAACACTGTCACGGCTCGCTGTCTGTACTTCTGCTGCCGACAGGGATTGATCTTAAACAAGTTGCTGAGTCCCAACGAAGCTCATCGGTCCCAGCTCTGATTCTCATCCTCTGTTTACACACATATTTAGAAATTCAAGCAGCAGCATGAGTAAAACGTTTAATGGTCATGATGTAGGACCTTGTGCTGGCAGCACTGTAAAGGAAAGAAACAAGAAAAGGAGAAAAACATTCAAGCGAATGAAGAACAGGGACTTTTATGAGGGTGGTGAAGGAAGAACCAACATGCTGCAGAGTTGAAACCTTGGAGCTTAAAGGAAGTCAAATTTAACACTATTTTGGTAGAAATAATATTTTTGGAAACTTCTCTTTTTTGTGGTAAAGCTGTTTAGTGACAATGAGACAGATGGATGAATTTCTTTTCTGAAAGTGGCTGGAGGAACCTGACAGACGGACAAAGAGACAAATGAACCAACATTTTGGATGGATGGACGGACGGACGGATGGATGTTATTGGCCAATATAACTGTTATGTTTCTGTAGTTCTGTTTTATCTGATTTATTTGCTTTTTAATTCTTCTTATAAATCCATCGTTTGGCTGCTGCTTCCTTCTGGTATAAACTGTCTTACAGGTAAATTAAACGAGCAAATGTTTTGTCTTATGCTGCAGTTTTTAAGCAACAGCAGCTTAAAAACTGCATATATGGTACACAGCATATATATATTTTTACTCTTATTCATCTTTAAGCTCTGACCAAAATAATTTGAGTCGAGGTATTATTGCATGCATGCCACACAGCAGATTAAAAAGCTCTTCCTCTTCTTTCCCCATTTAATCCTCTTCTTTTTCTTCTTCTTCATCTCTCTGTTGGCTCTGGATGAACAGAACAATGAAATATCATCAAAAAGGTATTAACTTTTCCCGCTCCTAACACTCAGCCTGTTGAGGAGGATAAAGTGGGAGCAGTGATCTGTCAGAGGTGGGTGTTACAAACAGATGGGAGGGAGGTGATGAGCAATGTTTAGAGTCATCATTTTGTTTTCTTGTTTTTATCCACATGGCTGAGCAAGAGTCGAGCACTGGGGTGGAAATTACACATGAACGGAGCGTTTAACCTCCGTGTGGCTGCGTTCCATCACTTTTCCACAGTAAACCCATTCAGAACAGGGTCACAAGGTGGCAGTTCAGACGTCCAGGTTACATAATTCACGTGTAAATGTCTGAGTTTTTGTATCCAACAGTGTAAAGATATCGGTGTTTGATTTGGTGGTTAGATTTGTTGTAAATGCTGATCTTTTCAGCAAACCATTCCATAAAGATGATCTATGCTTCCTTGAACAGGTCTATAGACCGTACAAAACATGTTCATCACATTTTCTTTGCACAAAATAATTCTTAGAAAATTTTATTTTATTCTGCTCAGTTCTATGTATTTTGAGCTCCTTTGAAAATGAGCTGTTTTAGGGCCAAATTGTCACTTTAAATCCTATTGATTCCTGCTGGCCACCCCTTGCAACTCAATGTTTGCACTCCAGGGTTTCCCCCAGAGGATTATAAGCCTGGTGGGCTTCACTTGTGCCCCACAAGGGTAAGCATTGCTTATTTATTTAAGTCTCTATAAAAAGTTTGCATTTTTTAAGACGTTATAGTTGCTGTTCAAATATCCATTTTCCAGTCTTTCAATAACACATAATTATCAAGTGATATTTTCATATTTCCTGTCAACTTTAAACATTTCTTAACTCAAAAACACGACGGGCTGCTAGATTTATGACTGTCCTAGTGCACAACCACTGGGCTTAGCAAGTTTTCTGGGGGAAACGTTGCTCCCACACAGGACAATGTCTTCAAATGGATGCACAATTATACAAATGTACATCTTTGAAAAGCAGAAATGGAGCCTCCTGCACAACCAATCAGAACGCATCTGGTTTCTGGATGGCAAGTTAACAACAAAACATTAGTCTTTTCTAGCAGCCATTGTATAGCACATATGGCAGTAAAATTCTCATATCTTCTGTTGTCATCTTTTGGGGTAGCAGCAACAGAATCGGGGCTAAATATTCATGTTTTTTCTTGGTGAAGTTCAAATTGAAAGTTCAAAAGTTGAATGGTTTAGGTCCAGATCTTGGCTGGATTGCCACATAATTCACTTCTGTTTCCTCAACACATGATGTTTTGCAAAAACCCTGAAAACCTCCAAAGGCTAAGTGTGCTTATCTGACTGTCCTCTCATTATTGAAAACACATTCAGAGTAGCTTTATGCTACTTTATGGTGCCACTTTTACTTTACCTTTACTTGCACTAAAGGAGAAGCTGGCTCAGTACAGTCGGTCTTTTGCCATGACCAAATGGAATTTGAGAAGACATGGCAGATACACAGAAAAGAAATAGAAGAACTGATGCAGGAGTACTTCCAATGCCACTGAAAGTAAAAAGTTAATAGTAGATTCCATCATGTCAAAACTGGTCAGCCACTGTCCCCAGACATTTTCATTCACACACACAATATTTTATTTATTGGCCCATTTTTTAGGAAGCGTGGAGATGTTTGTCGCAGAAAATCCCAGTGGATCGGTTTGAACTTTCATGGTTTAAAAGGTCATCTTCACCATGTCTGGATGATTAAATGTACTGCGATGTGAATGGCTGATCGTCTTCCTATGTTAACACACAGCGGATCAGGTGCACACCACAAAGAGACTGTTTATCTTCCTAACTGGTGGATATGAGGGTTGAAATGGAGTTCACCCTAACGTCGAACTTCACGCTGCCCTTGGTTATAAGGCATCTTTTTACGTCCAGACACAATTAGGATGCCAACATGATTCTGTCTATGACAATTTTACTTTCTTCATATTCCAGCATCAGTTGTTATGGGGATAATCCAATAACACCAGAGGTAAAAGGTCCCCAGAGGACAGGAGTGATATTATTTCCACTCGGCTTGTCGCCCTGTGACTTACTGCTGCCTTGTCTTAAGGTTATTGTACTTCATTTAGTCCCTTTTTTTTTTTCAATTTCACTTAGAAAAGTGCTGCTGCAGACAGTAAAATGGGAGGGCATTGTTTCAGGTCACATACAGACACTGGCACAAGCATATAAATTATGAAGACAAACCCTCGCGGGAGGAGGACACATATGCCTTCATGCACACTCAGACACACACTGATGGCTTTCCTGGAGATTCACCGGGGCTGTAAAATTATCTTGTAAAAAAGAGGTGGGGGGGCTTCGGCTTCAGCTACCAAGGGTTCATTAACCAACTCAGACACACGGCCTGAGCTCAGACAGACATAAAGTGACCCCTGGAAAGAATTCATTCATTTTTATGCCTCCTTTCACCTCAGTGCTGGCTATTTGCTTTCAGGCCTATTAGGTTAGCAGCCTTTTAGGATTCTACAACTTCATTTTTTTAGGGTCTTTCCAGGATTTGCACACTGTAGCTCTTACTGACTCAGGCAGAAGAGGTAGTCCACTACAAACGGCTGTTAAAGTAAGAAGATGAGGACAGCTTTGGCTGAAATGATGTAATACTCGTGTCACCAAAGCATGACTGTTCATTAATCACTTCTATGGCAGCTTTTGTTTTGAACAAAAGCCACTAAAATGGAACCAGTTTTAAAAAAAATGGGAGCGCTCCAAAATATTGACAGTGCAGAGAAACTGGGTTTATCAGAAATGATCAGCTTTGTTTGAGAAAGGTTCCTGTTTACTGAACGGCCATTTCTAAATTTCTTGAAGTCGTTAAATGAGTTAAATCCTTTAAAGGCTTATATAAGAAATTACTCTTATATAAGAGATTATTCTGTACATACATACAGAGCTATCAATATTTTCACATGTTCCTACTTATTAATTTTACATGTTTCTCATGCTAAAATTGAAAATTAAAAACAACAACAAAAAAAAAAAAAAACAGTTTTGCAAGATTGACAAAATGAGAAATGAGCTGAATGTTCTTCCTTCCTGCATTGTAGACATAGCACAGCAAGTCAAGAAATTTGTATTTGCTTCATTACTTCTTTGTTTCTTGGAAACAAATGTTAAACCTTTGCAAAGCCCTTTTAAATTGTTCTGCACTTGTTAGGAAAATACTCAACAGTAGAGTTGAGTGTTTGGTTTGATGAAGAACTTACACATCCTCTCTACTAATGTCAAACAGCTCATTCTGCCGTTCAAACCTGTTAGGTGTTATTAATTCAACATGACTGAGATTTGGGGAAACAATTAATGCCAGCAATTTAACTTTAATCCATAGTATTTTAAGAATTTCCGTCTGTCTTTGATGGTTTTCTGGAACAAATATTGCTTATTTCCCACCAAGATTATATATTTCTATTTATAATCTGTACATTAAGAGCAAAGTGGAACTATAGCGCACAAATCCCTTGCTTGTGCGCCAAAATCTAATTGAAAGAAGGTTTTTTTACAGTTTATTTCTCGATGTTCGACCAGGGTGGTCAACCTATTGTTTTTGTCAGTTTCAGTTTCCTTATTTATTTTACATTGCTTCTAACTACACTGACTGAACAAATTAAAGTTGTGTTGTTTTTACATGTTTGACCAAGCTTATAATGCCATTGGCATGTTTTGGTGAGCTGTACTGGCACAGAGTTATCATCTAAATTGGTAATTCAGCACATACATATCTGTGTAAAGAAACGTCTTAAGTCAATTTAGTACTGCTTTTCTGTATTGCACCGGTGTCAGCCAAACCTAAACCTTACAAATTAGTATTGGCATCAGAAGTAAAAAAAAAAAAAAAAAAAAGTGAATTACGCATCCCTAATTAGGTTATGTTCTTTTGGCCAAATATATAAGTATTTATTTGACGTTCATGCAGCATAACAACACTGTAATTGCAGAATATATAAAGAATGGACAAAAGTATATAAACCAGTGAAGGATATCTGAACAATGACTCCCACATTTTCCAGTCCTCCTGCTCCTGAAGCGTTTTCTCTGTATGACTTGCAGCTAGAGGTGGTGAGGCAGACAAAGAGGACCCAGGTTGGTGTGATGATTTTAATGATGGAAATACCAAGACAAAGTCCAGGTAGCACAGATTGAGTGGAAGGCTAATGCTCACAACTGGTAGCAACTGATGCAAATGAATCACTGACAGCAGACTTGAAAGCAAACAAGACAGCTTGACACTAGGAACAAGGAATACAGGTGAGATTAAATATACAGAGGTTAATCAAGGAACAACACACAACTGGGAACGATCAAGGGGTAGAGAGGACAGTACGGAGACTCGATAGACACAGACACCTGAAAAAAAAACAGAAAAACTCAAATCCACACAATGCTCTTTTAAAGCTTTTAGTATGTTTTCTTAGAAGTGCGGCGCCTCACACTCTCAGGGTCACTCATCTGAGTTTGTTGACCCACCACTTCCCTGCATCTCGAGGGAACCAAAGAAGTGCCCTCAAAAAATGAACAGAAAATGACACTCAATGCCTTTCAACACAAGGCCTTCAAACAGCGCTGAGGTACGTTTGCCTATAGAATTGAAACTCCATAAATAAAGCGGTTCTGTTTTTAACCGACCTTAGCTACCAAGAGCGTTTAAACAAGATGTGTGCTGCTCTTGGTAACGACAAGAAAGGCACTTCAAAGATTTACTTCTGCTTCAACAACAGCGGGTTGAATATTTTTTGGCACTTTTATTGACAATTTCAAGAGTGTTTAGTCAGTAAAAAGCTTCAAAAGATCTGAGACTTTAGAAGAAGTTCACCTTCCAACAGAACAACAACCCAAATCAGTTGAAACCGCTAAGCGGTTTAGATCAAAGGATAGTTGTTAGAATGGTCCAGTCAAAGCATAAGCAAATCCATCTTAGACTCTGTTTCCAAACTTCAATGATACTCTTTAAAGACACTCCTCGTGAAATTTGACTGAGTTTGTTATTTTGTAAAAAAATATATGTCAATAAAATAAACCTGTAGATGAGCTAAACACATCACACATCACACTTTTTTCTTGTAGAACTTGAAACTAGCAAAGTTATTTTTTATGGCTCGTTTGCACCTTGAATAGTCTTGGGGAAAAAGTAGGTCATTTTTATGTAGAACAAGCAGAGTCCTTGTTCTGAGATGTTTCCTTGATGTGAGACCTAAAGCAAATTAAATTGAGACAAAAAGGTTTTACAATTTGATTGATTTACTAATTTAATAAATCAATCAGAGTTATTGATGTGCCATGACTTTAGCAGAACAAAAATTCTAACTTAAGTCATTACTTTTGACCCTAAAGAGGAACAATCAAGAGTCAGCACAGCTTTAGTTTTTGAGGCCCCATTTGGTCATTGCATCTAATATCTCTTCAATATCAGTGTCATGACAACAAATCCCAAGAACAATTATCTCTAAGATTCCCTTTGACTTCCTTTGACAAAATGACATTCTTACAGGTATGAATCCACCACCTGGACAGATGCTGAATGCCATTTCTCTCATCACGTCTCCTGACAGTTCCTCCTGAGTGCCGTCTGATAAAACAAAAAGGTCATCCTAGTCTCTGCTGTTCAGGGAAAGTCTTTGATAACTTTCAAAGGCAGTTTTCATTGACAGGTGGTGGAAAACAACAATAAAAAGCATGTGGAGGTCATAAATACATGTATGAGCTCTGTTGTGATGAGAGGGAATGATGACTGAAGGAGAAACTTTATGTAATTCTCCCTCCGAGGTTCTTTCTTAAGTCGGAGAGAGCCAACAGGGAGAGGTGGGATGAAAGAGCAGAGGAATGGGAGGTGATGGATGGTTCTGGTAAAAAAGGTGAAGACTTTTAGCAAGCTGACTATTAATAGATAAATTATGGTTATTTGTGGGCTTTTCTCATACTAATAACTTAAAGTGGTCGTCATCAAAAGTTTTCCAGCACTCCTAAAAGTCTGGTAGATCATATTTGGACAGTTTTTTTAATTTTTTTTAAATTAAGTTTCAGTCCATTATCAGATATTTTTCTTTAACTCTGACCGTTACATCCTGAGGTATCAAACAGTTCTTATATCCAACTAACTAACCAGTATTGCTGCGACACAAACATCTGAGCAGAGAAATTTAAGGTGTGCTGATAAGTGAGAAATGTTTAAGGTTGATTCACACCTGATGGTCCTGTAGACTCGGCTTGATTGGAGGAAAGCGGCAAAATCTGTCACGTTTTCAGCTGGTGGGTTTCACTTTCACACTGCACTTAGTCAAACAATCCAAACCCTGTGTAAAACATTCCCCTCTTTGTCTGTGGTCACACTGCACCAAGAACCATTGAAGGAAACGATACAAAAAGACAATGAGTGGAACTTCCTTCTTCACAAAATGTACAGAAATATTGAGTAGTGTTGAATTTTAGCAGTTATAAAATGTTGCTTTTGTCTCAGGAAAAAAAACCAAAAAAAAACATAAGCCATTTCTTTCCCTAAATGGCTAAACATGCATGTTTGTTTGGTTGAATTTACCCAGAATGCCCTGTGCTATAGTCCGCCTCCTGCTTTTGGACCGTTTTCCGGTCCGCTTTTCGTTCACATGTGCATTCAAAACACAGGAGTTCACTTCAACTGAACCATCTAATCTGCTCTCTTTGTGTGTTTCTTAACACAATTTAGCAGTAAGCCAAACTCCCGTTGAATGAATGCTTGTGTGAGGATGTAGATTCTTTGCCTCCACTTTATTTTGGGGACCAAAGTACGCATGCAACATGGACTAAGCTGTAACACAAATTAAAAAAAAAATAGCTGCGTTTAATTTATTAGCATTAGAAAAAAGTTAAACTAAGAAAATTATAATGCCATGCCCAAAATAAATCAACATAAACCCATAAGCACAATGCAGCTATAAAATCCCACATTTACTTCACACATTCCTAACAAATAAGATCTTAAATAAAATCTACTCATATATATGAATGAAAATGTAAGTTCTCATTCATATAGAATGAAAACTTACAGACGGTGATGTCGTTAGCACAGAGGAAAAGCTGACTACAACAGATGTACCGCTTTATGTGTGACTGAGTGCAAAACTAAACAAAGTGGCTGATTTCGTTTTCCAATCCGTGACATGACCTTCAAAATAAAATACTCAACGTACGGTCACAAAATTAAAACTAAAATCCTGTTTTACAACAAATTAAAGGGCAGGACATCAACATCTGGGTTCTTATGCAGACCAGAGTTTGCTTTTTTGGTCAGAGTTTGATTGCGTATTCACACCTCCAAACAAACAAACAAAATGGACTTTCTAGGCAAATTAACTACATTTTGACTTAAATGGGCTGAACAGGGGTGGTGTGAATACACCCTAAATGTTTAAAATAAAATCTGTTGGGTCTGAAGGATGCCAAAACAATGAGAGATCAGAATATTTGAAGAATCCATCTAGGTGTGTTTTGGTAAATTTTGATTAAAGTATAACAATGTGACTTGTCTATATTCAATACCATATGGAAAAGATTTATCTCCTCCAATGGCCCTATGCCTACATTTAGGTGTCTCTCTTTGTGTCAGACTTTAGCTCATATTGAACAGTATTTTGGAAGTATTGAGAATCTGTGCCAGTGAAATGTACCTGGAAACCTTCAAAGAAACATTTCCCTAAGGTTCAAACCTGATCTCAAGCCTGAAGTACCTCCGGGTATCTACTACAAGCTCGCTCAGGAGGAACAGCTTAGCCTCACTACATCTGATGATAGTATTCAACTTTCACAATCTCTGCAGATTCAGAAAAGATCTGAACTGGTTTCAGCCAACTGGTTTGACAAACTGCTGGATTTGTCAAACCAACTAAAACCAAAGGAAATCAAATAGATCCTGAAAGCACCACCAGAGGGAGCCGTTCTCACTACTCCTTGTGAACAGGCACACCTCAGCAATCTACCCGGACATTTAGGAATAATTCATGCTTCCTTCTGCTGACAAGCTTTATTTAAATGCTGATGTTACTTTCCAGCAGGATTTTGAACCAGCCCACACTGCCACAGGTACCAAAAAGTGGTTCAATGATCATGGTGGTACTTTGCTTGGTTGATCAGCAAACTGACATAACTAGAACCATGAAGAGAATCTTTGGAGTATCGTCAAGATGAGAAACACCTGAAACAATAAGGCAGATGATCTGAAGACGGTTATTAAAGCAATCTGGGCATCCAGAACACATCAAGAGAACCACATGATGACTGCCTCCATGCCACGCCGCTCTGATGCGAGTATTCACATAAACAGAGGCCCTTTTATGTATTGAGAGTGTACGGAACAGAACATGGACATACCTTTCAATAAAACCAAAATTCAAATGCTACAAATTTGTTTCTTATTGATGTTATGTAATAGTTTGAATGCTTTGATCATAGAAATGGACAGAAATATGCAAGTTTTGTAATGACTAACATTTTCATCATCCTGATTTGAATTACTGAAATATATTCAGTTTAATTAATGCTCTTATTTTTTAAGATGTACCTGAGTTCTGCTTATCTTATCCACCCGATCATCCAGGAAGTGCCTTTTGGTTACGTCTTTGCTTGGCCAAGATCAAGACCAGATTAATCTGCTGATGTCCAGTCAGTTTTGCCTCTCTTTGCATTAACTTGGGCCAAGTCACAAAGTCTGCAACTTAAATGGTGCAAATAACTTATATATCTACCAGGGAGGCAAGTATAAACAGCTGAACCAAAATACTTCAGGTAAAATGGAAAACAGCTCTAGAAATCAGTTTACAGCTCACCACCTTCAAGTGATGCATTCTCAGGTTTTACCAAGCAAACGATCCTTTCCCTGTTTCTACTGCTGCTTCACATTTCAGAGGGTTTCTTTGTTTCGTTAGTGCTGCCACCGTGCAATTGGCCAATTAGATGAGTGCATGAACAAACTGGAGGTCCAATTGTTCCTAATGAAGAGCTTGTTGAGTGAATAAAAGCGGAGTGTGCCTGTTTTTGCTCGTCGTAGTTCTGAAATCCTGAAGCCTCAGCAGGTTTTTGCCATTTCATCTCAGCTGTTCGCTCCTGCTGGATCCAACAAACGTTGTGCAGTAAAACAACTTCATGTTCCTCAGCAACGACCTTTTAAATGTAATGACTTTAACAAGAATGTCTGTTACATCTTAATACCCTGCGATTAGATCAGCATGAATATTCATTTCCTCAGAGGCCGCAGACCGAGTGAGATGACAGTGACTCTCTGCTTTCATCTCCTCATTACGCCACATTCATATCCATTAATATTAAAATACTACCTCCGTTGTATCATTAATTAATCACACTTCCTTTATGAACATTGTTTTGCTTCTATTCTCTTATTCCTTCTGGTGCGTCTTAATGACATACAGCCTTCCATTTTCCCTCCACAGAGATATCAACTGCATCATGGATTAGATTTAATAAGAATAACTGTTTTTAATCTGACTTGTTAAGGGCCGCCGGCTTTTTTCCATGTGCTGAAATTGTAATTGCTCTATTAAAATTCTATTAACAGAGTCCGTCTGGCAGTATTTCTTTGTAAATGACATTAGATCAACAGAGAAATGGTGACAAAGAAGATCTTTATTTCACTGTGATTGACAGTTTGACAAACTGAGCCTTTTTTTTTTTTTTTTTTGCAAAGTTTCGTTTAACAGTGGAGTTTGGAAAATGTTTGTACTCTTTTGTAACTCATGAAAAGTTTGAACTAAATCCATTAGTAAGGTATATTTAAAGCTGACACTGACTCACCGTGTTCACTGTGCAAAGAAGGATGAAGTGGATGGAGGTGAGTAATAATCAACACTGCAGTTTGAGCTGGAGTTCATATTTTTAGCTAGCATGTCTTCACAACACAAACACATTGTTATTATACTATTTCAGGCTCAATATTGATGCTAAGAGAATTACTTGATATAATTCTTTGTTACCGCAGTAACCCTTTTTGAAGGAATAGAATAACCGTTTGGTTAAGACCAACAAATGCAACAAACCTTAACCTTAATATTTAGCATAAACCCAGTAAATAGAGGGCAATCTTGCCCTATTTTATTAAAAAAATAATTTCACTGTTATACATTTAAAAAGTGAAAGATCATTCTACACTATTTTTTTTTATTTTAAAGCAAACATGTATCTGGTGCATCCAAAACATTTTTTCGCAGTTTGTACAATGATTAACGTGGATCAGAAAATCGGATTGGGCTGTTTGAGACTTTGAAGCTATATTTTAAAAACATTTAAACACATTTAGATACATGGTGTTAGCCTATGTCTATGGGAGGTTTACTACATCAGCATGGCTTGTAGCTTGTAATCACAGTTAGCATGTGGCATTTTTTTGACATTATTGTTTTTTTTCATCCATCTGCCTGATGTAATGTGACAGTTTGGGCAAATGTAAATATTTTGATGCAAATGAGTATCTTTGAATAATTAGTTTTTTCTGGTGTCAAATATGTCAAAATATTGACTATTTGGACAACCCTACTAACACTACCTTTTTTTTTATCAGACGGATTTATGTTTTTGCATTATTTTTAGTATTACTGTATTAAGTCATGGACAGCTGTTGTACCTGTTGGTGCAGTCTCCAATTTTGATGTTGGAAAAATCCATTTGAAAACCTTATTGAGTCAGAATTACAGCTTAAGTCAAAGTTTTCCTCCTGCATGGCTCCTGTGTGCGTAAAAGTCAGTAAAAAGTAAAAAAATAAATAAATGTTTATTGCTTGTCTGGCGGTTTGTATTATTAAATTAGTTGTGGATATTTGTACTCCAAAAACTGATTGATGCCACAGTGATGGGAGAATATTAACATCCTCAATATTTGGTGGTGTTTCCTTTGAACTGCATGTCAAGCATTTTTGGTTTCCTTCCAGACTTGTAAAGCTCCGCCATTCTCCTCTTGGTATCTTAGCTGATTTCGTTTGACTTTCCTATTGTGTGAAACCAGGAAGTGGTCAGTTCCAGGAGTGGCTTTAAAATTCAGGAGGTCAGCCTCCAAATAATTTAAATGTAAGTTAACAAAGCAAAGAAATCATCATCTGGGCTTTTCCTCACTGTTAAGGAGACAATCATAATTCTGTATGTAAACTTCTGACTTTGAAGACATTAGTTAATAAATATCTGCCATATTTTCTTATTGTTTTATTTAAAAAAATAGAAATGGTTTTGGCAAATCTAACCAATCTAAAACAACAACAACAACAACAAAAACTGTCTGATATAACTTCACTAGTTAAAAAAAAAGGTATGAATGGTGTATGTAATTTTCTGGCATCAGCTGTAATATATTCATTAATTAACATTTTGGCTTGGAGAAACCTGCTGGGCTAAATATCAGATGTATACATGTTTACAGAAAAACATTAATATTTACTGAATCAACAACAACCTAAACAGCAAAGCTGCATCTCTTCTAGCGTGATAAGCCCCCGATTTATGGTGAAGTTTGCTGATTCGGTCCAATCTAGTTCTAGGGAGAGATTCTCATAACAAAGCTGTGCAGAGACCAACTGTGACCTTCCCTGTCCTCATCTTGTCAACAACCTCTCTGGACTTGGAGGAAGAGGACAAGGCTAAATTAGAAAGCGCTGTGCAGGAGAATCACAGCATGTGGACTGATTTAATTCACTACCTGGATAGAATGATGATGGCCGCCGTTTGTTTCCTTTATGCAAAGGAGCTCATTTACTTCACTGTGAAGCTAAAGAGTCAAACTACCTCTTTCTGTGATGAGTTTCTGTTTACAAAATCTTTTAAAATCAGGACAGAGATGAAGATAAGAAAGGGTTTATTTTAAACACCATCAAAAATAAACTTTTATTTGAGTTGCATATTTAAAAAACATTTGTAAAATCCTTGTGCATTCATAAATCAAATTTCTAGTCTTAGAAGCATATAAAACCTGTCTTGTGTATCAGATTTGTGGATGTCCACTATGAAGAATGAACGCTCCATTTGAAGGTGAAATTAGACGTCATTTAACTAGATACCACTCTAGTTGTTAACATTTTATCTAATAAATAGCTAACGCAATTTTAGTCTATTATCCTATACAAAAACTAATTCTTTTGTGTTTAAGGCAACTTCATTTTCTGTCAAGTATCTATTATGTTTAAGATAACCAGCAAGCTACTGCTAGTCATCAACAAAGCCATTATTCAGTCTGACTGTGTTCATCCATCACTGTGTGGTTTGGCTCATCCACAAAACAGGACAGGTCCAAAATGTAGCAAACATTTAGGTCAGCAAAGCGGATCATTAGCGCTGACCTTCACGTCATCCATGACTTGTACATGTCTACGGTCAGGAAAAGGGCAGCCAACTGTTTCGATTTTTACCTTCAAGTTGGCGCTACAGAACACTATTTGGGGAAAAAGCAGCCACAGAGACAGTTTTTTCCCTCAGGCTGTCTGAACGCTCTGGTGTGAAACGAAATAAGCATATCGCTATCCAAAACCTGCCTTTTTCCCTTCACATAGATGAAAAAATACATACTGATCCTTTAATCCTTCGTTCCCTCCAAAGTTGAGATAGTTGTAAGATCTGTACATTTTGATCACTCGAAAAAGTCCAATTCCAAGTTTGTGGAACTTGACTATGACGCTAAGAGGTTAGCTTAGCTGGAAAAGTGTCTGTGAGCAAGGCAGCCAACAAACCTGACTGAGTTCTGTCAGGAGGAAAGGGATCAACTTCAAGCAAACTACTGTTGAAAAGCTGTAATTCAATCCATAGTTTAAATTGTAGTTCTGATAAATACTAAGCGAATACAAATAAATCATTGTAGCAGCTCGCAAAGAGAAATCATTTTTTTTGAGCTTAGCTGATCTAAAACAGGAAAAGTTCTCTCTGCCTATTTCCTTATTTTAAATTTAGTGAATGCTTAAGCTTGGTTTCAACTATGTAAAATGTTATTTTCTATTGTCTCAATAAGTGTGCTTACATTAAGCTCTGAGAATGCAATATATAAAGGAAAAAGATGTAACTTAGATGCAAACTTTAACAGGAAAGCAACAGAATAAGCCCAGTTACTTCCTGTGGTTTTATCTCAGTATGCAGACACAGTCTAAAGCTTTTAGACTGAGACAGTAGAGATCTCTGTTAAGGCGTATATTTAATACAGTTAAGTAGGTCAGAAGCTGATGAGTTTCATTTTGAGCTTTTCCACTGGTGAATATTTTCCACCCCATTTATATCTAAAATAACAACTTGAACCTGTCAACTCAATGTACAATTAAACAGTGAATAGTCCAGTAGATCGTTAATAACAGGGTATTTTGTTGCTTTTAGTTGAAGCGAGGAGTTTATTTACTGGCAGCGAACAGGCTGGTTAAAATCCACTCGATTTTAATTCTCCTGCATTGTCTCTATGTACAATGGAGGGACATTTTCATGCAGCTCAGACTGTGCACACAGACAGGCAGCAATTTCTTCTTTCAGATCCCCCCATCATCATCATCATCATCATCATCATCATCATCATCATCAAGTTCTGTCCTCATCCCTGCATTATACACATTCTCTGTAGGACACATGGCAGCCTGATGGATGGGCCGGCTTCACACAGAGCAATGGGACAATTACTCCAGCGCTCCATCTCTGTCAGGACTCTGTTCAAAGAGTCTGCTGTTGGAAAAGAAAAGCACCCATAACTCAAACCGACAATCATTTGAATAACAGGTGCATGTTTACTTCTATTTTTTGCCTTCAGCAGCTTGTGAAAAATGGACTCAACAATTTTTAAAGTGCAGACCCAAAAAACACAGCAGGAAGAATGTTCTTTGGATGATGTTTCGAGATAGTACGTATCAGGAAAAAACACACTGTGGCAACCATCAAGCACAATGGAGGATGGATGATAATTATTTGGGGTTCCGTCAAACACAAATTATCTCCTGTCATCATTTGTCAGGGAGCAGCATCAGATGGAGCCTTTAGACATCTCAACAAGCTGATAAAGATGGCCGCTTCTGCTCTGGGAACTTCTCACTTCGGTTAAACCGTAACATTCTTTTTCTGATCCAGCTGCTTGTTTATACGTCTTCAGTGACCGGAGTCTCACACAGAAATCTTTTAAGCCAGTACTTCACAGATTCGGAAGCGCACATGCACAGAATGCACAGTTATGCATGAGCAGGCAGATAATAATAAAAAAAACACAGCGGATAGCAGTGTTGTGCTGTTCAGTTTTTTGTTTTTTCCCTGATCTTTCGCTACTATTCTCCTGCTCACTTTTTCTAAGTGTATTAATAATGAGGGAGGAATAGTTACGATATATTATGTGGAAAAAATGTTTAATGTGGAATGGTCTTTGCCATTTTTTGTATGTTTTTATGCTGTCTTGTTTTTCTGTTGAAGAAATTGGAAAAAAAAACAAAAAACAACAACAGTTTGTTTGATAACATCCTAAAATGATAATGGCATCTAGTAGCCTGACTTGACAATTACAGTTAACTGTAGATGTCTTGACGGTACCAGCTAAATGTGGAACAAACAACAAACATCTAATAATACCAGTAGTTTCCAAGTTATGGCCTCACGTAAACTTAGCCTCAAACAAATAGAGGCTTTTCCGTTAGAGTCTACTTCTACTTTAGCTGCACTGTAATACAGATTGCTACAAGAGATTATGTTTACATGTGCAAAATTTCTTGATTGGATTGAAATGTATTCATATTAAGTAATTACAGATGTGTAGTTTATATGGGTACAAAATGAATTAACTGGATCATGATGTGTGTTTAGATACACCAGTGTTTATTTATAATAGAAGCCTTGAGTACAAGTGTTTACATGCACACTGTTTGGATTAACAATCCCTGTAATTCAGACTACTAAATCATTCTGATCAAGCTGATTCCAATCAGAATATTCTGATTCATGCTTACATGTGCATGTAAGGATGTGTACTGTTTACACAGGAAGACCAAAAAGGAGACTGACAAAGGATGCAGAAGACAGGACTAAATGGAGATCGAGGACTCGCTCTGAAGATCTGAAAACAACACAGACCTCTCATCTTGTAGTTGTTGAGCATCCAGAAAAATGTCTTTCAGCTGCAAAATTCAGACTGAGTGAATTTTGTTTTCTGAAAGTTATTTAATGTGGACTCAACACACAGGCTGGAAGAGGGAAAACTTGACTTTCATATCTCTGGGTGTAGTTACGATATTGTTTTTCCACAAATCACATTTCAGCTGCTGCCGTTTTGCTCTCTCAAGAGATTCACTCACACAAGTACATAAATACATGATAGCAAAATAAGAAAAAATAGACAATATGGAGGAGGAAGGAAGCGATGAGAAAGAAGTGTTGTTGAAACATAATTCGGTACCTTCAGGAAAATGCCGACTGCTCTTTTCTCGCTGCTAATCCGGTTAGCGGACCGGGCCCGGTTTTCGTTTAAGAGACATTATCAGCCTCTTCACACGTATGGAGGAAAATATGTGAAGGGAGGTAATTTCTATTCATCAACGCACTAACACACGCCTCATCCCCTCCCACTTCAACCTTGTTACTTTGTGTGGATTCAGGCTTTGGACTGAGACAGCAGTTTCTCCAATTTTCTGTATCTCTGGCAGCTGAGCAAAGCACAGAGCGCTTCAGAAGACAAAAGCAAAAAGTCATCTTCTGTGGAGACAGTGGAAGGAGTTGAGAGGAAATGTTTGACTCCAGTTCAAGGCAGACGTCAGAGGCCATGTTTGAAATGCGGCCTTTTCTTTTGATACTTTTACACCAACGGAGAGACTTAAAAGGTTTTTGAAATTTCAGTCTTGATTGTACAAATCAGACAGCAGTCTTCCTGTTCTGAGCAGGCAAGTGTGGTGAAAAGCAGATCAGAGAAGGATTCGCCAGTAAATGCTGGTGATTCACCTTCATCGCTTTTTGAAAAGCCAGTAGATGAAAAAAATACAGAAAATCATGTTTGAGCTAGTTCTGAAACTGAAATATTTAAATCACCTGTCTGACTTCTGTGAAGCAACCCATCAGTAGGCCCAATTATTGTCACTTTTTAAAAAAGACACCAAATTAAAAAAAAAAAAAAAAAACATTGAAAAGAAGATTTTGTATCTTATTCTGTCTGCTTGACTTGACATCAGTACAATGCTGGGCTGATCTGGTGATTATTGTTTGGATCAACTAATTTCTAACTGGATAACAGAAGGTGCCTCATATTTTCTTTTCTTATACACAATTTGAACTGGGTGAACCTAAATCTATAATTCTGGGTATTAATGGACAAAGTTTTTTTTATTATTATTTTAAAAGCCAAATATATTTTTATACAGATTTGGCTTAATTGCTGCTCTGAGTGTGCTGTTCTTTCACAAAATGGCCTTTTGTGAGTCTGTGTGCTCCAGTTACAGATTACTCAAATGCTCACCTAGTTGATTATTTCAGCATTGTGATTAATTCAAAATCTCAATGTATAGCTTCTGACAACATTTTTGCTTTTTTTTTTTTCAGATTATTGTCCACTACTACTTTTCAATATTCCGCAACTAAACAAAAATGCTGATTTACTTTACATAAACCATAATTTCAGTGTAAATTTTAAAAACTTGACTTCAGTTATTCTGATCTAGAAAACTGAAAGTGGCGTGAAATGTCAATCATATTCATTGAAATAAATTGCCAAAGCCCTCATGTTGAGTTACAAGAATGATTCTTTTATTTTCTTTAAATAGCAAAACTATTTTAACATGACATTTCAGTTGCAGAAGTTATAAAAGTCTCATCTAACACCACAAATTATGCTTTGCTTTGTGTCCATTATATTAATTACAGGGAAAATACAACATGGCTGCGTTAGTGAGTAAAAGTCAAGAGTCAAGACCGCTCTAGAGGCTTTGGGTCGGGTTTCATGTCGTGCATTAGCCGCTCTCTGTGGAGAACTGGCTTTCAAGCACATTAATGGGTGTGACACAAATAATGGAGAGTCGGCTATTAAGGTTACAAGTCACTGATGAGTAAAATCGGCCTTTTACTGTGGCCCCTTTGTGTAATAGAACAAATCTCCTGCTGCCTTCATAAAAGAAATATAACAATCAGCAACATATTTAATTATTGTTGCTCACGCATGGGTTTAATGAGATTTGTGGAGCAACACATGTTCTTTTGGAAGGAGCCATTTTAAATGTGGAAGTTTTTTTTTCCTCTCCATCTTGCCCTTTTAGTTTAATTATATTACTGGGCTTATGTTTGATTCCAGGAGCTGTACGTTCATTTGTTTTTGGTTCTACTAAGTTACAGTGGGGACAAATTTAGCATATAACTAAAGTTTAAGATATTTGTACTTTTTGAATAAAACAGATTCCCCCTCATGATGGGTAAAAACAATCAGGCTGCCTTTTTGGGGTCCTATGAGATTTGTGGAGCTACACATGTTCATTTGGAAGGAGCCATTTTAAATGTCCAGTCACCATTCCAACATGTCAGCACCAGATGCATTGTCATTCATTATCTATTCTCATTAGCATCATTTGTATTTACTTTGCATGATACCAGCTGTTAATTTTAACCTTACATGAGTAGCAAACTGAAGAGAGTATATATATATATATATATATATATATATATATATATATAGTTAAATGTAGAGTGGTGTTTAGGTATGTCATCTTATTTTAACTATTTGACAGAAACATCAGCTGATAAACACTAAAGTTGCTGTTAACAGGCTTGATATCAAGCTCAGTCTTTGAGCTGCAGCTCATAGGTCCACCCAGGTGTTTTGCACAGCTGAATGGTTGCCATGGAGATTAAAGGATTTCTTAAATACACATAAAAGAATCAAGGCAACACTGCAGGTAATTAGGGAATACGATTATAACATGATGTAAAGCTCAAAGAAGCCAATTTTACCAAAATATTATCCCTTAAAGGAAAAGAAAATTAAACTTGCCTTTGGGTGCTTAGTGGATCCAAACCAAAGTCATCGCCTCCTTGATATCATTGCCAATGCCTAGTGTGGTCTTCAAAGGAACCAGGCTGTGGAGGGAGAGAATACACAAGATTCTCAGTCAAATGATTTCGGTTCCAAGCATTGTTGGGTTCAAAAAAACACCTCCAATAGGGAACTCTTTGATTTTCAAGGGAATATAATCAAAAGTTTGTTTTGCTGCACATTCATTTTGTATGTTGTTTTCGTGAAACAAGAGAGTATTGTTTGGTTTGAAATAATTCTTGAGCAGCAGCATGCTACCTGCTGAGCCTGAACGCTGTGGAAGCTCAGCAGGAGAGATATAAGCCCGTAATCAAGGAACACTTATTTCTGTTCAGACGGTGAATCCAAACACGTGACAAAGCAGAAACCTCTGCCCTGTCCTGATGTCAGACTAATAAAGTAAAACCAACAGAGAAGAAAAAAACCCTTTATCATAACAACTACTTACAAATGTGCAGATACATAAATCCCAGTTGGATGCACACTTTTGAAAATTGGCACAGACTGAAGATTATGGGGCTTTGTCTGAACCACGTCAGGAAGGAAAATGAAAAAAGGTTAAAGGAAGAAAATATGCCAGAGGAAGTGCAGAGGAGAGAAACGAGGGAGAGAAAGTGGAAAGAGATAGCATTTACAAAATAAAAAAGGGACACAGAAGGAGTGAGACGTGCTAGAGCGGAGCGGCTCTTTATTTACGCTGCACGATTTATGACGTCCTGCATATGCTGTGTGGCATGGGAGTCGTAGCCTCCTGGCCAGAGGAAGCAACATCATTTCAAGCTCGAGTGCCCGCTGCGCCTTCGAGTGTGCTGCCAAAAAAGCACACGGCTGCAGAATATCAACGAAATCCCCTGACCTTTTCTCCAACACACCGCTGTGCACAGAAAGGCCGGCGCCTCTGTCGCTGAGCTGAGACGCTCAGACATGACCTTACGACGCTAGGTTTTATCAAACAGGGAAACAAGTAATGGTTTCATGTTTTTGTCTTTTTCCTAACAACAACAAAATCTCTCTTGTTGACCATTACTGTCATAAAAAGATAAATGATATTTTTCTTCATAAAAAAATCACAAGCACAGAGCTTTGAAAGCACTCTTTTCCAATTATGACAGAGGAAAATTGTTGCTAAAGTCAGTTGAACATTTACTAATGTTAATTTGATGAATAGCAGCATAATGAAAGGCAGCTCTTTTGCTATTTGAGAATTATTCATTCTGAAAGGCCTTAAGCGTTCAGTTCTTTTGTGGCTTGTTCAGTTCTCATTTACTGGATTTAACATTATAAATGCCTGATTGTTATCAATCCACCACCAGAAATGTAGATCATATGTATAATGTTTCTTGTCATTTTTCCAACACCACTGTGAAAGTTATTAATTTTGCCCAAAATGCAGCAGCTTTGGACGTTTGCCAGTTAGAACGCCATCTAACTGGCAAATTGAAGCATGAACGGATTCAGATAGGTCTATAGTTCAGACAAAATATGTTCATTAAGTTTTTTGCTCAAAATCAATCTTAGATAATGAGATTTTAGTCTGGTCAGTTCTGCCTATTTTAAGCTACTTTCTGAATGAGCCGTTTAAAGGTCACTTGTCACTTTAGATCCAAATGATGCTGCTGCTGGCCACGCCCCCAAACTGAATAGTTACACTTGCACGTAAAAATGGCTGCAAAAAGACGTGCAATTACATTTTTGAAAAGCAGAAGTGGGGCCTCCTGAACAATCATTAAGAAAGCAGCAAGTGGTTTCTGGATGGTAAGGCAACAACAAAACTGTGTTTTTTCCAGCAACTAAACGTTCTGGAACTCAGCCTGGGTTGCTAGGTGACAGTCTGGGATTTTCTGGGGTTGCTAGGTGATGGACTGAGCTTTGCTATGTTTGTTTGGTGATGACTAGTGCCTGCTGATTTGTGACGTTACCTTCTGAAAGTTTTTGAAATGACTCATTTTCCAGAAACCCAAAAACATGAACATATTGCCAAAAACCATCTGGGTGGATTTTTTTAAGTGCCTGTGCTGTTTTTAGAAGCAGTAGACCCAAATGAAAGTACAAAAGACAGTTGCCAAAAACTTCAACAACTCCAGCAGTTTGTTCTTTTACCAGGAGAGTCACATGTCTTGTATAAGTGCCACCTAGTGGAACAGCATCGTCACTACTCCTCCATCAACATCCCTAGCGCCGACATCAAGGACGTTTCTCCTTCACTGCGGCTCAAAGATTTCTGAAAGTCACGCTTGGAGACTGCAAACAAAGTTAAGAGGCCGTGATAACAGCATTACATCTCTCACTGCCAGCACAAGCATGTGACAGGTCCTTGGAAACCGAGCTGGCAGATCCTGCTCCATGTTCAGGGCGAGCTCACCGAGAAGGTTTTAGCCACACCCGAGATTAAGGGTTCCGCACAGTGTTGGCAGCTCACTAAGGAAGTCCTGTGGGAGCTATTGAAGTTGATCCAAGCTGATAAAAAAATATTTTTTTTATTGAGAGTAGCAATTATCCCGTTTTTCATATTCCACCTTCTGCTGCTGGATTGATTGTGCAGGGTTAAGATGGGAGCATTCACTACAATGAGAGGGTACTCTAACCAGATTTTACAACAAAAATTAGAGGCAGGACAGAAATTTGTTGCTAAAAAATGATTTAATGGTTGTAGAAGGGGAAGCAGGATAGCAGAGAGTCAGCCAAGGCAATTTGGGAGGAGGAAATTAGGAAGAACGATGAGATACCTCAAAATGTAAAGGAACCCTCCTCTGCACTCATTTTATTACCTGTTGCAAAGAAAGCTCTTCCTGCCAAATGACTCCAAATTTTAATGCAAAACAGAAATGATAAAAAGCTGTTAAAAAAAATCTGTGTTGAACATATCAAAGTTGTAATTTATACCGCAGTCTTCTGGTGGAAATTTCTAGTAAGTCCCCTCTCTCTCTGTCGTCGCCTATGAACGAATCTGTTCAGGTATGCTGAAGTGAAATAGCTGAGTGCAGCGCGAAATATGACTGCAGCCGAGACGGAAGGAAAGGAGAATGGAACAAGGAAAATTGTATCAGAAAGACGGAGCATGACTATAAGGAATGGAGAGAAGTCTGCAGCAACGAAAGGGAAAAGCTTGAGAAGGAAGACATCAAACCGATGAGGACGACTTTTTTTTTTTTCCCTCTAAAGAAAAGCTGTGAAAAATTACAAGTTTCATCTGCTTCAATGTTTCTTTTTGATACATCAAGAGTGCTGCAGACGGAAAGTTTGCAAAAGAAGAATTTTTCACTTAAAGTAAGTGGAGCAGAACTACTACTAGCTACCGATTTATATGTTTCATTCATGGATGGCCCTTATTCAGCGATGAAGTGAGCTCAGTTTCAGGCAATCTCTTCCATACAAAAATTAAATACTTATATTTACGTAGGTCATCACACCCCATGGTATGATTTCAAGAGTAGACAGTAGCTAAGCGAGTTGCCACTTTGGTACACTTGCAAGTACCAGTTTGGACTCTTTAATACCTTCAGAACTGCCTTAACGCTGCATGGCAGAGGTTTGCTCCACATTGACAAGAAGGGATCCATATAGGGAAATCCCTCAATATGGAGTTGTAATTGTTGTGGAGGCCACTGGAGTACAGTGAACTAAACCCATTTAAAAAAGAATTAGGATGCCTTCATCCCAACCCTGTTTTAATCAAACTCTAGTCCATTTGCTTGTAAAGTCCTGTTCTTTGGGGGAAATGTGAATGCACAACTGAACTCTGATGCAGACCAAAGAGCAAACTCTGGTCCACCGAACCCTGGTATTGGTTTGGTTGTAGTTAACTCTGGCGCAGTTTTAATATATATCTGGTGGTACCTACAAACTGGAGACCACTCCAAAAGCAGGAAGCAGACTATAGCGCAGGGCATTCTGGGTAAATAAAACCAAAACTAATATGTGTGTCGTGCACTAGTGGGAGAAGTGGCTTGTGGTTTTTTCCCAACATCAAAAGAGAAAACCTACAAGCCCTAAAATCTTACACCACTTCATTTTTGTTCAATTTTTACAAAGACAGAACTTCCTTTAATGGTCTCAGTACAGCTCCACCACAGGCGAGGAGAGGGGACAGATTTTTCAAAGGGTTTTAATGAAAATGAAACAAATGTTGCAGTTTTGGTTGCAAGTAGTCTACTGGACTATCTGGTGTGAAAACATCCCCAGTTTTTGTTCTTTTACTTAACAATTATCTTTTAGATCATTTAATATTTAATGTACTATTTATCAGCTAAAAGCCAAATTATATCATTAAATTAAAACATAGATTATTTTACAATTATTTTTGTAGAGCATATCCAAAATATTCAAACACAAAATGCAGCTGGGAAGCTGAAATACTTACCCACAATGCTAGTTGCTAAGCTACTGGCTGGTGTTTGTCAAGTAGCTTCTGTGTAGTGCTAAGACACTACACAGAGTAGTGCTAGTGCTAAGACAGTTTCATCTGAATGTGTATGAATAATAAAGGTAAAAACTGTAAAATTGGCAGTTAGAAACATTTTTAGAGAAGGTCTCCAGTATTTGTGGATTTCAGTTATTCACAGGGGCCCACAGTAAAAAGTTTCACTTTTTTAGTGGCCACTGGGGCAAAAGGACATGTTGCTTTTGCATGAGGAATATAATTCACTGTATTTGTTCTCTTTAATTACAGTTCCCTGCTAGATAGTTCACAAAAATTTGGAAAATATGGCAAAAGAATAAACAACAACAAAAAATCTTTAGGTTTCGGGAACAGGTTGTTTTGCACCTTGTCTAGATGAGATTTAAAATGCAATGGCTTTAATCTACTATGCTAAACTACAATGTGCAGATGTAATCCAGGCGAGCAGCAGGATAAGTACATCAATGACCTGTACCAGCAGTCCCACTGCCAGTCGTTGTTCGAGCCCTGATGTTCTGATTTCTACCAGGGTGAGCATGTGGACTTGTCATGGTCCCAACTGGGTCTCGGTTACTGGCTTTTACAGGATTGCATGCTGCACCGGCGGTCCCACAGAATGGCATGCCGTCACAAGAAGCCAGGTGCAATAATCCACTTTCAGTGAGCCCCCATTGTGTTAAAGCATATAAAAGCCCCTTTTACAGTGTGTCGCCAAGGCGAAGCCCCCTCTGCTTCCATTTTTACTCACAAACAGGAAATTACACCCTCTGCAGCTGCGGATGATGACAAAATCTGTTCATTTTGTGACAAAAGCAACAGGGAACCAGACAAATACTCTGGCTTCAGCAGGCCAATTGGTCTTTGGTTTGCATCTGGGCTTGATAGAAATCACATATTCATCAAGAGCTGAAGCCAAAACACCTTGACTGTTCTCACATATCCATTTCACCCAACTGTAGATCCTTTTCGGAGCTTCATTCCACCTGTGAATCTCAACAATGGGATCATACGGCGATCAGACTGTCTCTGCTAACACAGATCAAGATTAATGTCTCAGTAACACGCACTGAAATGTGCTACCGGCTGTTTACAAATGTTCCCCATTCCACGTTTGACTCTGAACCGAACAATTTGTCACAAACCAATATGCTGAGGATTACCGAGAGAGCGCACGGCTGATTTCCGACAGGAAGGAAAAGGCAAATATTTGTGTGGAGCTTGTGTGTAATAAATCTGAAGGAGATTGCATTGTCACCAACTGTATTAGATTCAAATGTGGTTAGAAACCATTAACATTAATGTCCATCAGATGCTAAATATGTTTTCCTCCTCGTGATCTGGAGCAGTGGGATTAAAATATTCATTATGTCTGCATGGGGAGTGTTAAGAGGACTGCTTCATTGGTTTGATATTAATAAAAAAAATGGGATGAAAATAACAGCAAACATGGATTTTCTTTGTCACCGATTATAGTTTACATACAAAATGTGCTGCTGACATTGCAGCACATTTGGTACGTAATATCTTGATCAATGCTAAGGAATTATTGTCTTAAAACAAGCACCTATTTCCTGCAAAAAAGTTACTTGTAAGTTAATTCTGTCATTTTTCAAGTGTATTAAGATATTTGCAGTAGAATTTTAACAACTATACTTAGTAATATTTTGTGATTTTGTAGTGTAGCCTTGCTGCAGCAGGAAGTAGAAAACACAAGGTGACATCTTGTTATTTTTAAACTTTTGTAAAGTCTCAAAAATATTCATATTTCATTGGAATGCATCTCCGTACCTTCTTCCACCTGGGTCCTGAAACCCAGATGTGTCACACACTCCAGGTCATTTTGGGTGATCCCAAGGTGCAACCAGGCCAGACAGGACAAATAACCACTCCAGGAGTTCTGGGTCTTCCCCTGGGTCTCCTCCCAGTGGGACCAGCTGGAAGGGAGAAGCCCAGGAGGCAGACTGATCCGATGGAGGGAGCTCAATCACTTCTAAGGCTGAGTCTGACTCAAAGTATGAAACATAAATACTTTAAAATTACTGGTTACAGGCAGCTTATAATGAAAACATTTTCCCAAGGGAATCTTTGGTGTAAAAAGAATCATGGCATCAAGATGGAGTGCAAGCTAAAGCCATTAAAAAGTTAAAAAAAAATTAATGTTACTTAACATTAAAAATGTTAAATAACTCATGTTTTCACCTGATAGTCCAACTTGACTTCATTGGCGCCTTAAATTGCCACATTTGTTGCATTTTTTTCACACTGCACTGTCAAACAAATCAAACCCTTCGAAAAACATTTTCACCTCCTCACCACAGATGGCGCTGCACCAAGAACCACTGAAAAACAACACTGAAGAAAACTTTCTTCTTCATGAAAAGTTAAAATGGAGTGGCTGTTGTGTCAATCTGGGAGCATCATTCAAGCAGCGATAACTAAGATACTGCAGCAGTACAAAGACTATTTCAAATTTGCGTATTTATGCAAATTATGGAATATAAATGTTTGAACTGTTAAGCGTTTTTAGAGAGTTTGAAGTATTTTTGTATTTTAGCTATTTCCGGTTGGTCATGGTGTATAACCAGGATCCATTATATTAACAGAAAACTCAACACTTTTCAAACTTCACTTATTGTATGTTGTTAGGAACTCAAAAGAAACTATTTTAAAAAGTAAAAAGTCAAAATGAGGAAGAAGGCTTTGTTCATAAAAAATAACAACAAACACAGGTTGTAAAAACTTTTAAAAATAATCCTGAGTTTTGTAGACATGATTAGCCCAAACTAATAAGTAACATATTAAATAACTAATAACTTTGTGGTGATTTATTTCTTCTACAAGTTGAAGTATTGACTAAAATAAATAAAAATTGAAGTTTAAATAGTGACACACTGGCTTTAATGCCCCCTACAGGTCCAGTTGTCTAACAGCATCATTATTTAAATCCTGCAGACGGATCACAAGTTGGGACAGTCAACACATGTAGACGTCTCACAGATTTTTTGGTGTCAAGAATAATTACATTTAGCTTAATAAAACTCCAAAGTCAAATTGGCTGTATTAGTCTGAGTTTCATTCATATTTCAGTTCGTCAGCTATTCACTGAACTAAAAACTGGACAAACCTGAAGGTTTGTTCCTGCTCTTTGGAGCAGGAGGACTTTTGATCTGAGCATCTGAGCTCAAATGAATGAAACGCAGTTTAGCAATTACAGGAAAAGTTTGTGCCAGCTCGCCGGCTTCTCCTCTCCTCAGATTGGAAAAGATTTTATTGATCTAACACCACAAAGCAAACAGAACAGGAAAGCCTGCAAACATGAGCCTAACTCACTGACGTCTCAGCTGACTGACTGCTTTTCCTGCAACCAAACAGTTTATTTCTGTGACGCCGGGACTCGAATGATGAATAACGGACACCAGCTTTAAGAGATGTGGATGAATACGTGTCACTTTACTTTATTGCATAACGAATCACCATAAAGGGATTTAAAGAAAAACAAAAAGAAGGGATTTATGATTTTTATTATTTTGTTGGTTGTGACATTTTGGAATGATTTCAGCACAGCCTAATAATCCTGTTTGTCATGTTCCACTCAGGGATGGCTTCATTCCCATGTTGAGAGTTTTCCAAAGGTCATTGTGGCTCTCTGCTACCCACAGTGCTGCTCCACAGCCGACTCATATGGGTTGTTTCACTATTAAAGCATGTCAAACACCAACATATAGGGAAAGAAAACTTTTCATAACATCTGGCTGATTAACTAACTATTTAAATGACACCTTCCTTTATTCTCCCACTTCTATCTTAATAATGGAGTGTATTTTACTATTTAGTTGTAGATGGAAAACACCTAAATAAATCCTCGTTCTGAGCAGTTGCAGAATGAGAAAGATGAAGCCCAGCTGTTCTGTTCAGCAGAGCAGTGTTGCTTCTGCTAAAATTCTCAGAAAATATCTGAGCGTAGCCAAGGGCGACTCAATGCACCTGTGGATTAAAGCCCCCATGAAGCCGTTAAGACCTAATCGCTGTCAGAGGATCAGCAGCTGCATGAAAGTGGCCAAATAATACGTTTTGTGCTGTAAGTTGCTGGAACCACAGCAGTATAGAGTGAGACTTTTCTACGCAGATCTAAATACGAGCCTTTTTTTGAGATGTAAGAGTAAAACCACTTTCCTAAACCCGAACCTTCAGAGTCACAGAAAGACAGCTACAAAAGTCAGCCTTCTGTCACCTGAAGAACATTTCCAGAATAAAAGGACCTAAAGCAACTCATCCATGCATTTATCTTTAGTCTCATTGATTACAGAAACAGAGTCCTCACAGATCTGCCTGAAAAGCTGCAGCTGATCCAGAACGCTGCTGCTCGTGTTCTCACTAAAACCAGGAAGATACAGCACAACTTCCCAGTTCTAAAGTCTTTACTCTGGCTCCCTGTAACTCAGAGAATAAAATTTGAAAATACTGCTGTTAGTTAAAAAAAAAAAATGAATGAATAAATTAGCACCATATCAGATTAAAGACCTGTTTAACTGTATAAACTTTCATTTTCCAAGAGAAGAAATTTTAACTCAAATTAAAAGATGAACTACTATAAAGTGATTTTCCAGATTTCTTCAGCATTTTGTTAAAGAACACAATGATTCAATGAAGAAAATGACTTATTTGCATAAAAATATGTGTTGTATGAATCAAAATAATGAAAAATAAAACATAAAAAGCCAGGATTGCTTCAAAATGCTCTCTTTTCTTCCTTTACTTTGCACAATGGTCTAATAATTCTTTATATTTCAGTTTATCATCAGAAAATTAAAGATTAAGTGTTTTAAAGTAGCTTTTAACAGCCAGTAGAGGCTTGAAAAAAATTAAACCTGTGTTTTAAAAGAACTAGATGGCCCTTTTTGTCAAGTGGGGATACTTTCTCTGTTTCTGTATAAAATATTAACAATAAAATCTTTGTACAAAAGCATTCAGATCCGGTACCAGCTCTACCAAAACAGAAATAATGTCCAGTGATGGGGAAAATACAGGACCTAAACAGCTGTTGTCTGTAAAACACAAGACTTCAGCTGTGTGGAAACTTAAACTTCAGCAGTTTTCTAACAAAAAAATAAAACTGATTACATCTCAAGGGTTTCCAGAACCCGAATGACATCTGTTTCTGTATTAAAGCCTCCTAAATGTCCAGAGGTCACGTTCGTAGCTTCCATTAATCTCCATATAATGTAATAATTAACAAGGTCACTGTACGAGGTGAGCAGAGTTTCTTTAGCTTTATAGTTGGAGTTTTTATGGAGCTTGAAGCTGAAGATCTGTTCTCATTAGCCGCTGAAGGTTTAAAGCTGAGGAAGGGTCACCTTGGCTGTGTCAGGAAGAACAGCAATGGAGGAGGGTTTTATTTCCACCGACACTGAAGTGTTACATGACTGCCATCAAAACAAGTCTTGATTGTGATCTGACATCATGTCCGGCTTCATCCATGTTATTACTGTTACTAAAAATCTGATCGCGTGAATGTAAATGTGTGAATATAAATATAAAGCTGGTTGATTTGTTAAAACTAAAGGTTAGGCTTGGTAACGTTGATTGTAATAACAGGAGGTTTCACCATTTTATTTTTAGTGGAATGTATCATTGTTTTGACGCTTTTTCAACTGTGTTCAGACTTGTAACTCAGAATGACAATGGTATAATGTTAAAATAGGGCTCAAAAATATGTAGTAAGATGTTGAAACTTAATAAACCAATAACCATTTATAAAGCAGGTGTAAGGTATTTTTCCTGAACTGTTTTTTGCAATGTGTTGGTCACTTCTAGGTCTCTAGGCCTTAAATAACATTCAATGACTAACAATTGTCTATAAAGTTTTTTACAGCTCCTTTAATACGTGGTTAATTGACTGTTTATTCACTTATGAGAGTACTCTTGCTGTAAAGGGGAACGTTTACATCAAGAGTACTAATTAATCCCATGTTCAAAATTGAGAAATACAGTGGAGTTTATGGAGACCCTCTCCAGGAACGCTTCTAACTGCATATTGTATTAATTCAAATACTAAATGTACCATGTTATGCATTGATACACACACTGGAAACTATTTTAAACTACTACAGGAGCTAACATCTACAATCTTCCTTATCTCCACTCTTGGGGGTTCAACCAGTCCGTGGTAAAGAAACTGAATGGCTCTCTTAGACTGGCTGCTTTGCAAACGTCAGTGTGTAAAGTAGCATTGCTTCAAAGTACGTCAGCTTCCCAGACTGCATTTCTTTTGACTACTGTAGATATGGTCTACAAAGGGCTTGCTGTGGTGGCGTAGGGGATAGTGTTGAGTCTTGAGTCCTTGACGTGGCCGTCGCGGGTTCGATTCCTGGACCCGACGATATTTGCCGTATGTCTTCCCTCCTCTCCTTGCCCCTGTTTCCTGTCAGCCTATTTTCATATAAGGGACATTAGAGCCATAGGGCTGCATAGTGGCGCAGTTGGTAGCACTGTTGCCTTGCAGCAAGAAGGTCCTGGGTTCAATTCCCAGCCCGAGGTCTTTCTGCACGGAGTTTGCATGTTCTCCCTGTGCATGGTGGGTTTTCTCCAGCTTCCTCCCACAGTCCAAAAACATGACTGTCAGGTTAATTGGTCTTTCCAAATTTTCCCTAGGTATGAGTATCAATTAGCAATGATAATATTGCTAATTACTTGTGCATGGTTGTTTGTTTCTGTGTTGCCCTGCGACAGACTGGTGACCTGTCCTGGTGACCCCGCCTCTCGCCCGGAACGTAGCTGGAGATCGGCACCAGCAACTCCCGACCCCATTAGGGACAAGGGTGAAAGAAAATGGATGGATGGACACTAGAGCCCACAAAAAAAAAAACCCTGGAGGTAAAAAAAAAAAAAAAGATATGCTCTACAAAGAAATACGCAACTTTTCAGATTTTTGTCACACAAAATATACAAATTAATGATGCTAGTCAGCATGTAGCTGAGATAGATTATTTACTTCAATTCCAAACACTAACAGTTTCACAGCTTTGAAACATCTGTAACAGTTACTCCAGTTCTGACCAGCATTGTTATTCCTCTGCATACAAGCATGCATCAGCAACCGCCTCCAAATAACAGCCATTTGCATACTAGCAATGCAGAGGTCACTTCAAGTTAATTCTATACATGTAGTGGCTGGAAATGACGCTAAATTAATGGCAAACAACTTTAAATCAGCCAAACAGGTTTCATTTATATTGCTCATTTAACTTTTACACTTTAACAAATCTCAGGGATCTTCAAGTTAGTCAGAGTCTGATTCATGACCAGAATAACCACAATAACAAGCTTCTTAACAATTGATGGAAAGCCTTTTAGGATATTTGCTCCTTTAAATCAGGGTTTATTTAGGAGGAGAAACCATTGGTGGTGACAAGAGTTCTAAACTGAAATGCATCAAATTGAAATAATAACCTGAAAGTAGGTGAAGGTCTTCATCCAGTCCAGTGAAAAGTGAAAATATACAACAATTCAGAACATGAAAATGTCAAAAAAAAAACTGGATATTTCATCACATTTTTCACCTGTGCTTAGAGGTTTTTACCCAGTGCATCTGTAGATTTGCACATTCTACTTTTTAAATACTTTTTGATCCTGGTCTGTAGACATCTACGTGTGATCACATTACTAGGTCTGCATGTTAATGTGTGAATATCATGTAACCGTGTCAAATCATGCATGCAAACATATTCCTGCTCCTCACCGACTCCTCAGAATGACATAACTGTCATCCAGAGAATAAAGCTTTCAGTGTTGCTGCAATCAAGAAATAATGAAACATGTTTTTCCTGAAATATTGATTTCATTATTTTCTAATAAAAAACCACTATCAAAATTACAGAATGTTTTTTGATTTAGGCAAAAAAAAAAAGAAAAAAGAAAAAAAAAAGAAAAATGCATCTTTAGTAAATTTGCAGCATCCCCAAGGTGAAAACAGCTGCAAGACAACTGAATGAACGGCTTTAACTTGCATGCCACAGCTTTGAACCCCAGCACCTCCAGACGCTGTCATTCACAGTCATCCTGCGTCTCCAACTGTCAGACAAAGAGAAATCTTTACCAGCTCAGGCAGAAAGGAAGTAACTTTTGAATTTAGAACGAAATGAGCCAAGCATGCCACAGTTTCCCCAACATGAAGCAGTCAGCTGAACACGCTGAAGGTTAATGAACCTTCACTGAGCTGGATTACAGTTTGATTACAGCTGCAGTAAAGCTTGAGAGGTAAATTATTGGTTATTTTCTTTTAAAATAGTTTCAAAAAGAGCACCAGCTGTCAATTTGTTGTGCTGATGTATATTTAAATATATAAAAAAAAAAAGAAGAAAAAATGTCATTATTGCACCAGCAAATTAATAATTTAAGGTAGAGAAAATGTTGGACAATAACCATGAAAAGTCTTAAATTAAATAAAGAGAACCAACTGCCTGAGGCTCGAATAGATTTGAGCCAAAATGTTTAATTTTGTGGCCTTTTATTTTCATTCAATGAACTTTTTAAAGGGGGGATTATGAAGCAATTGCATGTGGTTTAAAACTTCCACAGCAGTGGAATATTATCAATTGCTAATATTATCAATTAGCAATGATAATATTGCTAATTACTTGACAGACCACTTCCTGATGTTATTTGGAAATTAAATCACATGTGGGGTTCCTCAAGGCTTCATCCTCAGGCCACTTTTAATTCTTCAATTATTAACTGGACCCGGTTATACACAGCAGATCGTGTTTGCTTCTGCTAAGTCCAGTGTTGGTGTAGTGCTTTAGAGTAATGTTTATGATTAGTGATTTGGGGTGGTTAAAGGTGGTTTTCAAGAGCAAGAATATTTAAATTAAGATGTTTTTAGTGTTGTACCCCCAAAATTAAATTCCATTAAAAGAAAAACATTTTCTTCAGTATTGGTTCTTCTGATAACTATGAGACTCTCAATATTTTGCTATACATATCTTTTAACGCAAAGTTATGAGACAAAACTTGAGCCTTTTCTACAGATTTATACAAATATGTTCTTAAGGCTACCATAATTTGTCCCCTAAATAATTGTCAGTCTTTTCTTCAACCCAATAAATGAATAAATCTTATTCCAGATGAAAAGCTTTTTTTTTTTCTTTTTTTCTCTCCATGTATTATGTACAGAAGAGCCCTTTTATGTTTGAGTATTGCAACAATATTGTTCAACCTGCGTATGAACAGTGTCTGAGTCGATGAGGGTTAAATGAGTTTTCATTTCAGGACATCAAAACCAGCAGACTTCAAAGACTCCAACGCACAGAAAAGATTAAACTTATCAGACACACCAGTTCTTATCTGGGCGCCTGCAGGAAACTTATCTCCTATCTTGTAATCTCTCATATTTTGTCCCAGAAAAACATCAGGAGTTTAATGTTAGATGAGAAACCAGCAGCTAACCATAACAGTGACTCAGCGTCTTAAAACTGTTTCAGCATGATAACTAAAGATTCAAATGTATATTCTAGTGAATGTTATCATTTCACACGTTTATATAAAAAAATATATTTATATATTTTTTGGCTTTATGCAATTTTCCACTTAGCTGAGAAGCTTAATTTTGGATTTGCAGTCACGATAATCACAAATAATATAATGAATAATTACTCTCTAACAATCTACATAATACAGATGATTCACTTCCTCTGTTGAATTACTGAAGTAAATGTCTCTTTTTTTTTGAGATTACAAAATACTGCGAAGCACCTGTATATGAACAGAGACAGAAACTGTACAATAACTGAGGCCAAACTCAAAGACAAACGACCGCAGAGACATGAATCCACAGTGTTGCAGAAAGTCAAACTGCTTGTTCCACTACTGAGTCATAAATACTACATTGTGACCCACCTGTCTACCTCCAGCCGCTGGGCAGTGTGTATTCTGCAGCATCATCAGATCAACTTTTGTATCCCCCAAAAAAAGGGGAAAAATACAAAATGGGATTTGTAGTAGAAGGTCAAGAGGGAGCTGGGCAGCCAGCAGACCTGATGTCAGCAGGTTTTATACTTCCTATTCTAAGCGGTGATGAATGGCGGCACCAGAACTGGCTCAAAGTTAATGCTGGGCAGGATGTGGGTTATATTGACTAAATTTTATGTGCTTTTAGGTTTTGTAGCAAAGATCCCAAAGGATTCCTAGAAACTGCCCAACTGGGGGCTTTACATAAAGTGTTTGTTGAGTCAGTCGTATTTCAGGGTAAAGTGTTTTCACAGGTGGAATCTACAAACAGCAACTAACAGACATCATTTGTCCAAGAAAAACCCCAACGAGAATTCAAACAGATGAAAAGCTAAAGAAACTGAACAGGTTTGGCTTTTACCAACAGAGAGCGTACAACTGGAACGGGTTCAGACAATCAATCAATCAATCAATCAATCAATCAATCAATCAATCAATCAATCAATCAATCAATCAATCAATCAATCAATCAATTAATCAAAGGAGGGAGGAAGTCGAGCTAAACCACAATGATATGGCTTTAAGTTGTACAAAATAACTAAATTCAGGATTTCTACAACAAATTATAATCAAAACCTCTCTACACATTGAAAGATAAATGTTATTTTTAAAGCTGCATTTTGAAATTACAGCGTGTTGGGCAAGGCTAAAAAAAAAAAAAAAGAATAACAAGAATAAAGTTGTACAAGAATAAAGTGTGTGAACCTTTACAAGTGTCTTCAGGAATATCAGAGAGTTTTAAACATAAATATTGCCAACATTTGGTATTTCTGTCAATAGAACACGCAGATACCTCCGTCTGTCTAAGGTTATAAATTGCTATAATTCCTGGAACTTTTCATCTGAGTCCGATTAGAGACTGCTAATATAATTTGAAGTTTGGAACAGCTCCAGATAAGAATAAATGACATTACTTAGCATTCAAAAGGCCAATACCAGCAGACACAAAACACCTTTATCAGTGGTCCGGAGTGTGAAGGATTTTAATTGTGTTAATTTATTCTATCCTGAGAAAATATTAGCATTTTAGATAAATTAGCAAACCCCAGCTTTTATCTCCGTCTCTGGAAGTTAATATTTCAACCACGGCCCCGCGGTTCTGCATGGAGCATAGTAGAAGGTGTTTTATGTTTCACCCCGAGGGTTGTATAGCAGGTTTATGATGTGAAGCTTTCTTTTCAGATGACCATCAGGCACTGGGAGTGTTCGAGGTCTTTAATCAAAATTTACTGTACTGTCTGAATATATGAGCAATTTTATTGATGCATTAGCAAAAGGATGAATGTCTTTATTGAAACGCAGCCGAGGGATGATGGAGGCCCGCACTCAAAGTTTTCAAAACAGATCGCTTTAGAGCCCGAGGTGCGCTCTGCATCATTTTCCTCAAGGGTTCTCTGGCAGAGAGCTAATCAGTCTGAGATTCTTCACGTGTTCCTACACACCAACTCTGCTTCTCTGCTATATTATAGCCATCAAAATAATTTACATCTACCTCATTTCTGTAAGGAAGGAAAACACGACACTAGCGCTGTGAGGTGGAACACAGTTTTCAGTCCATCAATCTAGTTTGAAACTTTTATGTCTTCCTGTTTCCTCCGGAGTGTAAATGTGAATAAATATAATTAGACATAGTGACACATTTCTCTTGCTCACGCTTCAAAATAGGAAACACAATAGAACATATCACTCAGCTGGAGCAGAAGATGTCTTTATATGTGAGAAACTGGCTAGAAGACAAAAGCTATCCATTACACTTGGTCTAATCTACTGTCAGAATGATAATTAAATGGTTTAAAACCAATCAAACCCTGATAAACATTTCTAAAACCAATTAGAGGCTATATGACAAATTGAAAGGGGCAAATTTAAAACACCTTGAACCAACAACTGCATCTTTCATTTAGGTCATTTTTGTCTTTGGAGGGCAAAAGAAAATGGACATTAAAACAGTTCTGGAATCTGTTGTGCTGTTTTTCTTTGAAGGTTGTTTCTAAAGACCTTAATGAAGCTGGATGAGACAGGAAGCCTTCTTGCCAAGTCTCCCTCATCCCATCCAACTGGACATTCTGCACTTACATGATCCCGAATGATAAGAAATAATTGAATAAACTCAAAACACGGCCAAGAAGCAGACCCCCCACCAGATCCACACAAGGCCCCAAGCGCTTGCAGTAATGGCTTCGTTAACAGCCCGCTCTTCTGCTACATAATGACCCATGAAGAAACCCTCCTGCGAGCCAGTAGCTCAATGTATCCGCTCGCTTTTTGGCCTGCTCCCGAAAATGTGCTCTGACACTGACAGAGTGGGACAGGTGGTGGAGGCTGGAGCGGACGCCGAGGCTGATTGATAAACAGTCGCTCGTCGCTGCCGCGGGTCGACGGGCATCTGGCGCGCTCTAGCTGAGAACCAGACCCGCTGGGAGGGGTCGTCGGACATCTTGCAGGTCAAAACTGGACCAACTGAGCTGAAACTTGCTATCTGAAAGTTAATTTCCCCTGCTGAGTGCTTGATTGGTCACTGTGTAAGGTGAGTCCATGTGATTCAGCAGATTTCATCAGCCAGTCAATCCATCATGATATTACAAGACACAAATGCCACACAAATGCTATGCCACCTTCTAAGCCATCAGCAGACAGTAATACAGTTAAAATTAAATCTCAGTTGTTTCAAATTTACATGAAGTTAAAAGGTAGATTTAACTGTAATAATGTCTAAAAATAAATGATGCAACACACTGCTTTATTTCAGCCAAAGTTACTGCAAATCTCCATAACACATGGCAGCAATGGGACTCAATTTCTAGAGTAATTAAATGGTTTAAAAAATGTGATTTATACCACTAAACTCCACACTGTAGCTGAATTTAAATTTACTGATACTTATTGCTGATGTCACTGAACAAACGGTGTAGAAAATAGCTAGAGTTTCATGTCTTAAACTGGTCCACTTTAGATAATGACCTATAGCTTTTAAGATAATGTACTTTTAATATTAAGTAAATTATCATGAAAATATTTAAATTACGCAACATTATGTTATACGCCATAACATCACACAATTCTCTGACTTGACAGAACAGTGCTTTGGCCTCATTTGATGTAAAAAAAAAACTCCCAAGTTCATTTTTGTGAGAAAGTTACCACATTTGGAACATTTACTGCACCTGTTTCCAAAACTCATTTTTTAAGTCTAGACTTCTCTGCACCACCCTTGCTCTACTTTCCACCAAGTTCATTGAGGTGTTTCATCACGCTGCATGTCCGAAAACAAACAAAACCATAGTCAGTGCAGACGTGGGCTTTGTGGCACATTACATTCCACACATCTGAAATGGGTTTATGACCAGACATATTAATTACTTAAGATATCTATAATTATCTTAAATTACTATTAAGGATAGTGAAAATATAATAGTCGAGTCAAAACTATTTTTTAGGTATCTGGAATAAAGTTGCGGATAGTAAGATGAAACAAATTTTATGCTAAAATAGCCATACATGGCAAATTCCTGCTATAGCCCTTGCAGCAGGAATTTCAGAACAGACCACCAGGAATTGTTCTGGTATTACTGACCAGCTGATCCAGGCCTATCATCACTGGTCAGAGATATAAAGTAGTGGTCTTTAACAGATTCATCTGGTCATTTATTACATGATTCATTGGTGTTTTACTAATTTTCTGTTGTGAAGTTGCAGAATTAATGATCAACAATGAACTGCATGAACAACATGGATTTTACCATACTTGAAATACTTTAATGGTTTGTCTGGAGCCAGTACTCTCTTCTCTTTTATTAAGAGAGGAAAAAATAGACCTATGTACTGCTAACTCTAACTTTTAATACACCAGGCAGATTTAGGTTTAAGTTTATTGAAAATTCTTACTATAGCCTCAGAACTGTGAGATTAAATTCTTTTTTTTCAGTGGCTGAGTTGGTTTCAGGCACAGAGTTCTCTTTCATAGCAGAATCAAGCTCCTATGTTGCCTTCAGTTCTTATGAAAATGCTGTTTAAATCAAAAACAACAAAACACAAATTTAGCTTTGCAATTTGATGCCTTAAAACAGACCTGTGTCTTTAAGAATCTCTACCTTCAGTACATCATTACAACAATTCTTCTCCATGATGCCTTTGAGTGAGGTGAAGTTAAAGAATCTGTTTGTGTTCTATATTCCATCCATCATGTTTGACGTTTGGCTTCTCGGTGTGGGGAGTTGCAAAATTCAGGAGAATTTTCCACACATTGGAAGAAAAAATAAACTTAAAAACAAAAAAAGTAATTTGGGTTTATTTAAGATGAGTGAGCCAGAGCAGTGATATCTTAATTTGGTTCCCAAACAACATTTTCAAGTCTCTCTGTGGGTTTAATTAAAAAAAAAAAAATAATTTGTGAAGGATTTTAGCTCAAACATATGTTCACACTTTATGTTTCACCAACAGGGAGGAACTGTGTTTTAGTGAAGAACAACTGATGATTCCTGATGTCTTTATTCCTCATTCATGACATTGTAAAACATTTTTCTCAGAACCCCAGTGGAGGACTTAGCTAAACAAATCGAGAGGGGAATGTGACACAAATACATTAGATCTCCAGGAAATGGCTCCAAATGAATGCTAATGTTTTCAGTTTGATGTATGAATGAGAAAATATTTTGACCTTTATCGTGTTACTATTGTGATAATGACAAAATTATTCTAAAAACTATTTTATTACTTATGTTTCAGGTATCTGAGGTGCCAGAAACACAAATATTGTTCCTAGCAAAAAAAAAAAAAATCCCAAATGAAATAAGTTTTTTCAGGAGGTCACTTACTTGAAAAATGTGATTTATACCACTAAACTCCACACTGTAGCTGAATTTAAATTTACTGATACTTATTGCTGATGTCACTGAACAAACAGAGTAGAAAATAGCAAAAATAATATTTCTGGTCATTCTGTCAGTTTGTTTTTCATTTACCATCACTTAACTAACTGAAATTTATCACAGCAATAAATCAAAATTCTTAGGATTAGAAATGTTTCATGATACATGACAAACGATACAATAAATGCCCACCCCTCCCTTTATTTGAATGTGAACATAATGTACACATTCAAATGATGGGAATTTGAATGTGTACACTATGTGTACACATTCAAGAGATACAGCATGGAAGAGATACAGCATGGAAGAGATACAGCATGGAAGAGAAACAGCATGGAAGTGTATTAGACGTCTCAAATCTTCTCCACAGAGGCTGGTCCTCTCTGACGGTGGTCACCAGTGCCGTGTCTTGTGTCGGGATCCGAGTGCCAAAGATTATAATTTGCCAAATAATAATCTATAGAGAGAAAATTGGCAAATTTTCTCTCTATGTGAGTCTGTCCAGGTTAAAGTGGAGCTCGTGCAGATGGAAAGTTTTTGTGTTTTTATTTTCTGACAAATTTATATTTTAATTTGTAAATAGAAGACTTTAGGTACAAAACAAATGCTTTTCTTTCATTAGTTGTGTTTTTATTTTTATTTTTGGCTTTTAATGTTAAGCAGGGGCCGCATATCTCTAACGACTTTTTACTCAAAAACAGACTTAGTCACATCCAATAATTAAGACGGTCTAAATACAGTTAATAGTTTCCAAAGACATTAGAATAGAAAAGTATATGTTAAGTACAAAAAGTGCTCTAAATGGAGGACAGTTTGACCTCTTTCCTTTCTGCCACTTTCTACACTCTCAATGTATAAAAAGACTTTAGATTGACTGCGAAGGAGGACAGAGGGATGAAGAGACAACTCCGGCCCAGAGTTTTCCGTCACGGCCGAGCAGAGCCGGTCCTTCGCTCGGTCAGGGAGGCTGAGAGGACGTGTCGACGCCCGCTAATGTCGGATCACTTGTCGGCTCGGCGGGGGCGGCGGGGCGCCTGCCAAGTGGAAGCTTGACCTCGTCTAACGGGGGATCTTGTAGGGTCATTAGCTGAAATAATTGATTATTTATAGTCAGATCAGCGATGCCCTTGATAGCCAGCAGCGGGGTGGACGATTGCTCAGCTGGCTGGTGACAGTGGATAAATCAAACACTGTTTTCTTTCTTTCCTAATCAGGCGACGGAGAGCTGAGCTGAATGGAGAAACAGGAGGAGGCGTTCATAATGCAAACAGATGTGGATTAAGAGAAGACAGCAGCTGAATTCACTTTTACTTTATTGGAAATGAAACTTAGTGCAAATGTTATTGGTTAAATGAAATATATACAGTCTTTTAAGAGTTACATTTGAGAAAATTCTGCAGCAATTGGCTGTAAATATGCTTTATCAGACTACGTGATGTTTCTATGACGACATCTTCCTGAACGCCACTAAACTAAAAGTCAACTTGATACGAATAAAACAATTTTTATTTATTTTTTCTTTCAAAAACTTGAAAAAGTCTATGATTGTGAAGAGAACATCTACATTTTTTACTGAAGCTAAAAATACCAACTTAATATAAAAACTCTTTTAGTTTGTTTTCAGGTTTGACAGAATTTCTGGATATTCTGTGATTAGGTCAAAACATCAGTTTTCTTTAAGATTTTAGTTTAATTAATAATTGAGGTCCACCCAAGCGTTTTGCACAGCTGAATGGTTGCCATGAGAAATTAAAGTACTTGAAAACTTCAAGACAACACTCCATGTGTGTTTTGATGAGGCAATAACATTATGACATAATGTAAAGTTCAAAACAGTTGATTTTACACAATACAACCCCTTTATCAAACTACCCTCTTGTAAGTCCATGCTTTCATGATTCCATAATTTAATTCTAACAACAGCAAAAACCTTCTTTTTAAGCTCTTTTTTTAAACAGCTAGTTAAATGAAACTGTTCCAAAAAAAGACTCTTCTTTATCTACATAACACAGAAATCATCATTCCACCAAACAGCAGAGAAAATCCAGACAGAAGTATTGCTCCATCTATTCTAGTATCCCTGCGTGATTTTAAAATGACACCATTAAACCAGCTTGTAATTCTCATCTCCATCCGGGTTCTCACGTACGCGACCATGATGGCTTCCAGGAGTGAGAGCAGGCTGGACACTCACAGCTGGTTCAGACAACTGGTGGGGGAGCAGCGGACTGATGTAGACAGACAGAGGGAGCTTTATTACAAGGCATCGCAGGTGAGCGTCCCGGCAACAGCAGGACGTGGTTTATGTCGGCTCGTTTTATCTCAGACGTGGTGAATAAAACATCAGCTGGGGTCCGCCGAGGGGCCCAGGTTGAAGCTGATGAGAGCCGCGGCCAAATTCAGTGTCAAGTAATGTCGGTAAAACAACGTCAATAACACAAAGTTCAGCACCAGAAGGACGTGCCAGCTTTCAATCCTGCTGACGAGCCACTGTTGGAGTCAATTTTATCCATCTGTCTGCCTATATTCATCTGTCTGAGGCTGCAAATGAGCTGCATTTTCATGACCAGTGGAGAAATCATTTATTCAGTTAATCAATTATCTCTTATGCTTTAGAGAACTTTGAAAAAGAAAAAGAAAAACTTCTAACTTTTCAATTTTGGCTAACAAAGGATGAACTCAAATATCATCACCTTCCTAAAAATAATGGCTTAAGTTGTTTTTTTCCAAAAGTGATTTTTTTTTTTTTTTTTTGTGAAAACAAACAAAAAACAACATACACCTTTTTTGCAAAATGACAGTCAAGAAGAAAGAAAAAGGAAAAAAAAAAAAAAAAACACTTTTAGCAAGGAATGACTTAGGCCATTATTATTTTAGGAAAGCGGCAGTAGGCCCGTCTTAAGCAGGGAATCAAAAACAACATGGGGTGTTTGGCTCTTTATCACTTTAAATTTCAAGATTTACATAGTCACTCCCAGAATTCTTTATCCCTAAATAAATGTATCTTCAAAGAGTTGTGGATGGGAAATGCTGTGGGTACAAAGTAAAACCAGTAACTGTCATTCTTACATCACATCTGAAAAGCCTCTGGCTGAAGACACTGTTGCTGTCATTGACATGCATACAGCTCAATATACGGACAGCAGAGATGATATTCCACAAGTTTTGAGATGCCAATCAGCTGCTGCAGTTGTAAAGACCATACCTTGTTGCCATGGTTACGAATCCTTACTGTCCGAAAGTTAAAAAAAAAACCTGAAAGCAAAACTCCTTCAGGCTGCACAGTACCCAAAATCAGAGGAATGATTATTAACATGCAAATCAGAACTAACATAGCACAATGACGCAAACATCCTGCTGCTGTCAGCAGTGAAATTCTAGATGACAAGTACAAGAATACTTGTTGGCAAATCGTAACTTTGTTAAAAAAAAAAATTGAAGTCCATATCCAGAAAATGAGTCTTCATTGTTTGAAGACCTTCACAGAGTTTCTACCTCTTAGAAGTTCAGAACAATTTCATTGACTGTCCAAGATAAAGCACCAGTCAGCCATTTTTCAACGAGTTTCATAGATCAATACATTTTTAAACTCCATTTTAATTCATCAAGCTGCTTGTTTTTAACAGGCTGTTTGTCAAATTTTTTCTTCAAGCTCTTTGTTTAAATCAAAAAGGATCTGGAGGATCAGTTAATGCCTCATGTACTCAAAGACACAACAGATGTCGGGCATCAGTAACAAAAACGTAAAAGCTTTGCTGAAGAAACACATAAAAAGCAGGAATTCATGTCTGTTTTTTTTATTTCATTTTATATGATGTATGAAAGGTTAAACAGACCCTATAGTTTTAGATTTGAAAGAAAGCTTCAGAGATGAAACATAAAGGCAGTGAGAGCCGCCTACTTTGTGTTCTTAGATGATTTGACAGAAAATCACTAGTCCTACGTGAGAGAAAGACATACTAAATGAAGGAGACATAAATACCTGTATTATGATATGCATTCTATACATGTGTTGATAAAACTATAAGCATCACAGCTGTGTGAATCAAGTTTCTCACTTTTTGACAGGGTCAAAACCTTGAGGGTGACATCATCACCACATTGAGCTAAACAAAAAGTTAAGCCATAAAAACTAAACTGCCAATGTGTAAATATTGTAGGAGGGGTTATAAAGGTAATTCAGTTCTTTAAAGTGCAACTTTCTGTTACCTGCTATAACTTTACATCATGTTTCTACTGTAAATGATGGGTGAGCTATGAAGCTCCAATGCTGGCTGATGTGACGGTAAAGCAGACATCACAGTCACAAATTATTCAGATATTTTTATGTTTGTGGCTAAACTGAGATTTTTTTTTATTTTTTATTATTATTGGTTCAGATTTACTAAAATTAACTGCGTTATTTTCCTGCCTGACGCTTCTGATGAATCCTCCTGAATATTCACAGCACACTGAAGGGCAACTGCTTGTTTTTTGCTTTTACATCTGAAATGCTAATGACCGGAATGTGGGCTTGTCTTTGAGAAGTTGGCTTTGGCATTCACGCTCATCACTGTAAATAAGTGCTTTCATAAGTGGCTCATTATTTTATAAAAACCATTGTCGGTCAGCTAAATAAAGCTTTTTCTCTCTCTAAAGAACATTGTTGGATTCCCTGTTTAAATGTCAAAGCAGTCACTTCAGCGGTGGTTTGTTCTCCACTTGAAGTGGACTTACGCTCTAACTGCATTATGACCAGAGGAGACGGTGGCGGCTGAGTTACTACAGATAATTAAGCTGTGACCTTTAACAGCAGTCAATCTGCTGGTCTCATTGTTGCAAGGACACCGTCTGGGCGCCATGTAAACACACACACACCCCCCCCCACTCACACACACACCCACACACGGACACAATCAGGCAAAAAACACGTTTACATTCACCTCTGAACTCTGGGTTGTGCTCTTCAGACTCACAGATAACGCAGTGCGGCTCCTCACCGACTCAGCCGCTATTGTCTCCTGACAGCATTTGTTGCTTTTTCTATCATTGTCTAACCTGTCAGGCTCTGCCAAAATATGTTTTCTGTCTCCCCCATGGCTCTGTGCACACACGCTTCCTTCCAATTATCTGAGGAGAGAGGCAGGGAGAAAACTGGGTTGATAAATCTGAGGAGCTTTTGACAGAGGAATGTTTCACAAGGTGATTTTGCTGCCTTCTTCCTGCCTTTCCCTCCCTTCCTTACTTTTAGTTTTCATGTTTCATTTTCCTCTGTGTCGCATAGCTCAGCCTTAGCTACCTGACAGCTCTTTGCCCTGTGTGCATCTCAGACCGAGGGGTTAACGTGACAAAAGGTGAGCTGGACTGTGTTTAAAACAAAACAAACAACAAAAAAAAGCGAGTTCTAATTAGAAACAAATGTGCACACCTCTATGAGGCAGCAATTGTTGGCCGTGTGATTTGTCTGTTTGTGCATATTTGCGTGTTTTAGCTCGAGCCATCTGCCATTCTTCAGCTTTGTTCAGAGGAACAATGCCCTGATGAAATGAACACAGTAATTAAGCTGCAGCAATGTTTCACAGCTGCAGAGAGAGGAGACAACAAGAAGCAGAAATCACAGTGTACTAGTTTAAATTAATGCCAAAATACTTTTGGTTTCAATTAAAACTGGAAGAAAGACTGGAGAGTTCAATCTAAATGGGATTATTGTAAAAAGAAGTTGCATTATCATGTTAATTTATACATAAAATCTGGGCAATGAAGGTAACTAAAACGATTTCATGAAATGTGATGAATTTAGTTAAAACAGAAGCAGATTAAATTAAAGAACTTTAAATAAATCCAATATAATATCAGAATTTGTAAATTGTAAAGATCTGTCAATGTAAACTCTTTCAATGACAACATGATTTAAATTTTGATAAACAAAAATCATCAGTGGTAAATGTTTTGACTTTTAATTTATTCTTGAAAACAATCCCCATTTGCTAATGGAATGGTACTTATTTTTCCATTATAGCTTTGTACAAGTACATTTTATTAGATTTTATTATAGGTCATGAAGAAAGTGCATTTTGTGTTTGTCACGGAGGAAATTATGCGAAGACTGTGGGATTCCAAATGTGCCAAAAATAAATGTTAAATGTATTAGTCTGCTGAAGTTGTGAGCAGTGAGGTAGCATTTGGGTGTGGCTATGTAACTGGCAGCAGTGATCCTGAGGTGTTTTCAGCTCCTTTCTGGATTAGCTTTTTTTGTGTGTCTTGTCACTTTAAATCCAAATAAGCTGCCGCTGGCCACGCCTCCAACTCAATGTTTACACTCAGATGTGAAAATGGTTGCAAACCGATGAGCAATTATACAACCGTACATCTTAGGAAAGAAGAATTTCCTGCACAACCAATAAGAATGTGGTTTCAGGACAGCAAATCAACAACCCTGGTCTTTTCCAACAGCCAGTTTAGATGGCATGTAGCAGCAAAACCAGCTGACCAAAAGTACTAGAGCTCAGTTTGGGTTGTTAGGCAACAGGCGGACTTTGTTGAGGTTGCTAGGTGAGAAGCAGGCCGTACTTATTTGTGACATTACATTCAGAAGATTTTTAAAACAGATCATTTTCCACATACCAAAACCCATTAACTGATTCATCAAAAACAGCTGGGTGTTTTTTGCAAGTATTACAAACCCAAATGGAAAATGTGCAAAATGTGGATCCTCTTTAATGTTGATTTTGTTTCAGTTTACTGAATAAATTTGATCATGTGAAAGTCTATGTAGGACTTTGCAGTAGTAAAGCGTCCTTCATTGTTTTTGCATTAACAGTATTAAATATGAACAAAAATTGTAAAATAAGGGAAAAAAAGATACTAAAAATCTGAATTATATACCTTTTATTTCTAAAAATATTTAGAAATGATTATATTATGATACTAAAATAAATTTCCTTTAAATCCAGTATAAATTCAAGCAGGTCGGACGGCAGCTGTGATTATGAATGTGTCTTTCCAGGCCCAGCTGATAGCAGTATTTACAGGGATTCAAATGATCCTTCGAGGGGAACGCTATCTCTTTCCAACCAATTGGGAGCAGCGCCAAAGCAGCTGCAGCGAAGGTGCACTTTCCTCACCGGCTAATGACCATAAAGTTAATATACATCTCCTCACCGTCCTGACCACTAAATCTGCAGAGAATAGCCCTTCCTCCCATCATCACAGCTTCCCACTGCAGAGATGATATAATGGGATCATAAAAATGTGGTCTGGAGGGAGGCGGAAACTCTCACCTCTTTTTCCCGCGTCTGTGGTATTTTGTTTTTCCCAGGAGGTTTTTTGAGCCCGGCTTTTATTTCCCGACTTGCCTGTTTGGGTCTCAGAGCGCAGCGGGCCGCGATGAGCCCGTCGCTCCGGTTCACATCCGTCACAGTAATGGTTCCTGTCCTCGCTTGGAGCTCTGTGGCCGCCACTGAATAGAACTCGAGTAATTTATTTACATTGCACCCATTATCATATATTCCTGGTTTAGTCTCATCTACACTGAATATTAAACCAAATGGTGCCTGTAGGTGTTATTATGCCTTTTAAGCCTAGAAATAAATCTGCTAACACAGCCTGAACAGGACAGTTATTCTTTAGTCTGAGTAAAGATGGTATTGAACATCTTTTAGGCTGATAATCGTTTCTCACCTGCTTAAAACTGATGATTTAAACACAAAACTCCACACTAAATTCCAGTGAGCTAAAAAGAAGACTCTCTGCTACAGCAGTGAAATGTATTGATAACAATTTAAGGTGGAACTCAAGTGAATGGATGATGCTAAGAGACTTTTGCACTTTAAACTACATTCTCACATCAAACCTTGCTGATAAAGTCAGATGTTTTGCTGATATCCTTTCATACTACTAATTATCCAAGCCAAGTTTATGTATGAGCAGAGGAGGACATTTCCAAACTGTTAATCCACAGAAAGAAGGAATATTGACAAGTGGAAAACATTTAAGATGGTTGCAAATGTTTCCAGGAGTGAAAGTCTCTGCAAATTTTCCCCGAGATCACACAGAAATTAATGAAATTGATGCTTTACCGGCCCCAGGTAGCATCTTTAATTCAAAGAGTTTGCAAACATGCATCTCAATAGATGGCAACATTTGAATAATTATTTTCCGTGGACAGACAAGAGCAAAATTTTCTGCATTTGGAAAACCAAAACTCATATCAGCACAACAACAACGGTAAACATGGCAGGTGTTTCCTGCATGCTAACCTTTTATTGTTTAGGTACCGTAAAAGCACAAACAATAATGAAACCAAACAGCATTCACTCAAATTTAGGACCAAAGAAATGTATAAATGAACCGAGCCGTTCAGTCAAAAAAACAAGCTGATACTTTGAAACAGAAGACAGTGAGACAGGAAAGAGAGATGAGGGGGAAATCAGTGGACTGTTGGGGAGGAACTGGAGAAAAACTGCAAGAACATGAAGATGTTGAAAAGTGAAAGCTGGGTAAAAAAGTGACAACATAATTGGGGAAAGGAAAGGCTCTGCTCAGCCCCCTGGGCAACGGCACCACATTCACAGAAATATATATCCCATATGGTTATTAAATATCAGCTTTTGATAAGATTTTTTGTCACAGCTCAACATTTTACAGCAGGGAAGAAAAATTTGAATCATTCCATCATTTGAAAAAGCAGGAAACTGACAAAAACGGTTTAGATTTTAAAATACTCTGCAGACGACATGCCTGAGTTCCATGTTTTAAATGAATTTAGCCTGAGCTCAGGTCCAACCGCTCACAGTTTAATCTTCTACTGTCACTCCCTGAAACACAACAGCAATGGAGAATACATGACATTACCATGTGTTCAAGATCTAGAAAATACAAAGGTCATATGTTGACAAGGTAGACTAGCAAAAGTAGCAGTATCCACACAAAACGTTCATCACATTTTTTTTACACAATCAAGATTTCAGTTGATTGTGATTTGTTGATTTGTTTGAATTATTCCTTTCAGTTCAAACAAACTGCTGCTGGCCACGCCCCAAACAGAGGAGCGATTATCTAAACGTAAATATTTGACAAACAGCAGCTTATGCACTTGTGCTGTTTTCAGAAGTAGAGACCCAAAGAAAAACATTCAAAATGTGAATTTTGCCTAATACGTTCACATCAGCTGGTCCTGGATCATAACTCCCTTTGATTCAGCAAAACAGGGTTTAGTCTGGATGCTGATGGTTTGGACCGAAAGACAAGCAGTTCAGTTTTAGGGAGGTCTAGTTGGAGGCTGCAGTTGTCAAGTTGGGATAAAATCTAATGATACCTAATGTAATAAGCAGCCAGCTTTCTTAAAAGGTTATTTCTCATTTCTATCCAAGATTATGTGTGGAGCACAGAAGGAGGCTTGTGTTTTCAGCACCTTTCCCCCGATCAGACAGGAAGCTCTGACAGATTAATTTGTAAATCCGCTTGAGTTGGAGGACAAATGAAAGTCAGAAGCCATACAATTACCACCGGGTTTATTGTGTCCTCGTCCGCCGACTGGAATGCCAGCATCACTGATACTCTTATCTTTCTCCCATTAAAGAACACTGTTTTTTAAGGGAGAGGAAGCTTTTCTAGGCCAGACGGATCCTCTGCATTACAATTATGATCGCTGAATCCCTCTCACATGAAGCACTTTTCATGAAGCGGGCCCTTTGATGTCGCTCTCTGCATCCACACTGCTGTATACATTAAAGTCTTAGTTCTCTTGCACAGGATTATGGCAGAGGAGTGACTTAACTGTCCTTAACTGTAGTAAAAGCACCATGTGGGAGTATATGTGCTAAATCACAGCGGGAAACCCCAGCTTTTTATTTTAACTATTTTTGTGAGCCTCAATATTTTTTTCTTCCTAAAGTATCCTTTATTCCCTTGAGGGTTTTCTTTTTTTTTACTTATTCCCCCTAAATCCATCTACATGACTGATTAGACCTTTGTTTTAGTTGTTCTCTATATAAAATTACAAATAAGAGTAAAAAAGAAAGGGTTTCTTCTTGCTTAACCAAATAAAGTCTTTATAAAATGTTCTCAATGTTCAAAAGTTTGTTTTGATATTAATCAGTTTTAACTTAGTACTGTACTAAATATTGGCAGTTTGTTCAAGCATCTACTCAGATAGTTCAGCTCAAAGATAACCTGTAAAATGAAGACAAATTGTTCTTAATTTTTAAACCAGCTCTATTTAATCCACTTTGATCAAACTGCTTTTTACCTATAAAGTCTAGTTTGTTTGGGGAGGTGTCTGATGTGGACGGAAAGCGAACCTTGATCCTCCTAATTACTTAATTCTCGGTTTCGTTGAAGTGAACACTGGTGCAGTTCGAATGCATATGTGGATTTCAAGCAGACCAGAGAACGCTCCAAAGGCACAAAGCCGACTACAGCACAGGGCGTTATTAGCTGTAAAAACACACAAAAAACAGCTATTCAAACTAACTTGGTGCTTTGGTGTAAAAAAATAACTGTGCCTTAAGTTTAATAACTGGTGACACCCTTGGTGGCAACAACAGCTCCCATCAAGCATTTGGCAAAGAGTCTTCGACAGACTTTAGGTTTATCTGAGCTCCAAGTCTGAGGCTCCGTCCACACAGGAACTTTTTTTTTTTTCTAAAACTGAAAAGTTTTTAATTGTTTGTGCCCCACATCCACATAGAGGCATTGTTTATGGGTTCCTAAACAATAAAAAAAAAAAAAAAAAAAAAAAAAAAAAAAACGGCACATATTTTTGTGGACAGCAATAAATTAACATTTTTTTTAAATGGTTAATTGTGTGGTGTTCTTGATACCTGACCATTAACCCG